>VMDR010020234.1:0-17714 GCA_007922815.1 Macrotus californicus
AACTCTTGGCAATTTGAATAATTTAATCTAACAATCAGAAAATCCATGAAATAAAGACAATTGTAAATGGTCAATACACAGAAAAATCAATGACTTGCCTTTTTGCCTTATGACAATCTTATGAGATACTATGATACATTTTCAGATATTAGATTTTCCCACACAAAATTAGGGATCCAAGACATTTGGGAATTCACTTATTCAGTGAATATTGAGCACCTACCATATGCCTTCTTTTGGGAGCTTGGGGCATAGCAAGAAAGAACAAAATCTTTCCTCTCAGGAAACTTGGAACATAGTAGTGAATAACACAAACTAAATCTATGTTCTCATGAAACCCTCATTCCCCTTATTGTTTCAATACAATTTAGGTGGAAGCAAATTATCCCAAATTATGTGAATAATTGCTTCTGTACTCCATTTAACTGTTCCTGTGGACTTGACCAGCCTTAAGCACCCATTGGGACCCCATGTAAACATTCCTTTGAAAAAGAATTCAATTTGAAGAACAGAAGATAAAGGGAAATGTTTTAAATTATTTTTTGGTCTCTGCTCTGTTTCTCAGTGGACAATATTGAAGTAATATAATTTCTGCTTTAGTGAAATGGTAATAGCCTTTATGCTCAAATATTATATGGGAGTTAGAGAATTGTTGACCATAATTGCGCCTCAAAAGTTTGTGAATTATTTAGTGAATTAAATATTTGCTTCATTATCTCACCCAAACTGCATGGTGAACAATAACCCCCAGAGGTCATCAATGTGCATGGGCTGAGCCCCCATGGACATGGTAGATCAGTAACCTACCATGACATGCCATGACCTTCTTCATTTGGGAAACAGATTTTTTTCAAAGAGAAAATTAGCCATCAATACATTTTGCATGTATGAGCTACTTGTTTCTCCTTTATGTGCCACTAGATGAGTTATTCCCAGGAAAGTGAATTTTAAGAAAATCTTTGGATCTAAGAATGACCCCCATTATCAAGTAATATTGCTTGGTTGATAGGATACTAGAACAGTTTCAGTTATTGCTAATGACAGCATATTTTAAGTACATAGCCCATTACCTGCAACCTTTGGGAATCCTGGAATATAAGATTTGTGGCTTTGATGTCTTGGGTGTGATCTTGGGCATCCTTGAAAGGTAGAAATAGCTAATTTTTTCAGGTGTGAATTCAAATCAGCTGTCATGGAAAGCAAACATGTAGGGTAGTTGAAGTACTGATGACAGTGATTTACATGAACTGTGCACACAGATCACCAGAGAGCCTTACTAAAATTCTTCTATTGACTCAGGAGGTCTGAAGAGGACCCTGAGCTTTTGCTCTTTTCTCCAGGGTGCTGGTATGTTGTGGGTCCTTAGAGCACACTTTCAGTGGTGAGGAATGGTTAATGAGGGAATCTGATGGACTACCCACAAATCACAGCTCCAGGAAGTTCTGTTGTTTTCATTTTATTGTTGCATGCCCAGTAATTTTAATTAAGGTTTTAGAGATACAACTTAAAAATGTAGAGTTGTAATTGAATGCACTTTATGAAGAAAATGTATGCTACAGTGATATTCACAACTTGAGATTAAGAAACTCTCACTTGATATGTGACCCTCATCAATGTTAAGAGTTTATTGTATACATTTCAGGAACTCCTTCATGAACATTATTTTGTTTGGACCTTGCCACCTCTGTGGGACAGACCAGCTCAATATTTTTCTAACACATTGTTACGTATAATTCAAATAAAAAACCAGAGCAAGTCACACCCCTGAGATCACACAGAGCATTGTGACAAAGCAGGGGTCTGAACCCATGGATCCCTGATCTTAATCTGGTGACAGATCCACCTTACAAAATCGCTTTCATTGTATTCTTCTAAAACTCAAGAGATTCATTGCCTTGCTTTACATAATATATATTTAAACTAAAATTATTACATATGCCCATAATATGCTTACTTATCATGAATGCCTTTATCACCCAAAACAAGCAATGGCAATACGTCTGACAAGCACTTATCATGTTTAAGGGATTTTTGTGTATTTGCACTGGATATACAAAGGTTATAGGAGTCAAGTCCTGCTTCTTTGATACCATACAAACAATTTTAATAACCACAGAAAAGAGATTTGAAATATCAAATTATGAATATCAAATTAAATGAGTTAGCTCTGGCTGGCATAGCTCAGTGGATTGAGCATGGGCCTGCGAACCAAAGGGTTGCTGGTTCAATTCCAAGTCAGGGCACATGCCTGAGTTGCAGGCCAGGTCCGCATTGGGGGGATGTGCAAGAGGCAACCACACACTGATGTTTCTCTCCCTCTCTTTCTCTCTCCCTTGCCCTCTTTCTAAAAATAAATAAATAAAATATTTAAAAAAAATTAAATGAGTTAAGGCAGTTTTGTTAGATGCTTAGTAAAAAATGTTACTTAGTAAAAATGTATTACTTTTAATGAGTAATAAACAAATGCTATAGAATATTGAAGCATTTAATAGTCAAGGAAAGTGTGAAAGATGAGGCAAGATTTTTAGTGGCTCTTGGGGAGGCATAAAATCACAGTGGTTAAGAGGCAAGATGAAGAGTCTGGCTACCTGGATTTGTATTACAAACCAACCACCCCTATACTGCATAAATTTGGGTTAAATAAATTGATTCAGCTATTCTGAGAAGTAACTCTTATCCTTAGTTTCCTTATCAGTAAACTGACGAGACAATAATAGGCTCTACCTCAGAAGGTGTTGAGAGAAATAAGACATGCAAAACCCACTCATTATATTGCCTAGTACTTGGTAAATACTCTGTAGTCAGAGCTAATTTTATCAAGCATTTACTGTGTGTCAACTCATTTCATTTTCGCAGCAACCCTATGTACAAAGTGGGTGCATTATTATTCTCATTTTAAAGATAAGGAGGATACTGAGGTCCAGAGAGAGTAAAAGTCTTGTTTTTGGAATTATGAGAGCTGTGACCGAAACCCAGGCATCTGGCTGCAAATCTGTTCTTAACTGAACTGTATTAACTGTACAAACATCAGTTCTACTACTGCTTCTCCTACTGTTTTTGATGTTATTTTTATTATATGCCAGTAAAATTTTAGCAAGGCTGACAAAAGATGGAGAGAAGTGAGTACCAGTGTGAGTAAAGACAGAAAGGTAGAAGTCCTGCTGGCCCGGGGCCTGTTTCACTGTGGGCAAGGCTTATGGGCTGAAGGACTAGGAACCAGGTTGGAGAAGGAGGGTGGCACCAGACCACAGAAGATCTTTAATGTCACACTCATAAGATAGGGCTTTATTCTGAGGAAATGGAGGGATTTGAATATTTTTTGGTAATGAAATGATTAACTAGAATTCCTATTTAGAACAAACTAATTTGAAGAGTCGGGGAGGCAAGGAGACGAGTTAGGTAAATTTGTGGATTTTGGTGCAGTCACTCAATTTATTTATTCATTCACTGGTCACCACCTCTGTGCCCCTCCCACATTAGTAGAACAGCTAAAAAGACCTGAACTCTGCTGGGGACAACAGATACCAACCATCAGAGACCCACAAACTCATGCCATGTACACTGATAAATACACACATAAAATGTGGCTATAAAGTAATGAGGCTAATTGCACAAGGTTATTGTGAAATCTATCTTATTGCTATATAGCCTTGGTTCATATATAAGAAATATATCAGAAAATAAAAGCCAGGAAATCAATCACACTCTTTAGAAGTTCTTCTATGTGACTCACTTAGTGGGTATGTGATGGAAGGAACTTTTATAGTAAGGAAATTCCTATCAGTCACAGCTTTTATAACTGCCTATTGATGATCTACACAGCCCCATAATGGCAGTGCTAAAATTGGCTTTTACTTCCTTAAACCATCATTGTATTGAACCATGTAACCAGAAAATCACAATGTGGTGATCTTTCTCTACACTAATCCTTCCGTGAGCGCTTAATGACTTGGCTGTTCTCCTTGGAGATAATAAACCTTGCATTGAAGCAATAGCTGTCTTGGTGACTTTTCATAAATCATTATTTGTAGAAGTGAAGGAAAACCTGTAGAGAGGAACCCAGGATTGGGACTGCTCAACTTTCAAGAATTAGCTCTGATAATTGCCATGACTGCATTAAGAATGCACTGAACAAATAGATGCAGACCAAAAGGTAAATATTATCTCGAAGTGATCAATAGAACAACTTCCAACAGAGGAAGGCAATTATTAAATACCCTTGCAAGGTTTGAGAAAAACAATACTGCAATGAAATACCAGCTAGGAAGGAAAATGGGAAACAAGCAAATAACTATGGAAACACAGAGAGTTACTCTTCCATAGCTAAAAATCAAGGTGACATGTTATAAGAAAGTGTACATGGAAACTAGGTATGTTACTAATGTAGTACAACTTACAATTTTCAAACTAGTTATTTCCAATAACTTAAAAATGGCATTTCAATTAATATAGTTTTCTCAAGGCAGGAAACTTCTTGGTTTGCCAAGGAGATCGGTTTTGCCCTGCTTCTCAGGGCTTCTCCCTTCACACCCGCGTCACTGCTGAATCACTTGTTTCTTAGCATCCTACTAACTATGCAAAGGGAACACAAACATTTTCTTGAAACAAACACAGAGAGAATTTTCCCCAAACACAGATTTACAAGAAAACAAGGCAGAAAATTGAAAAGTGATAGAACATAGCACTATATTTAGGCCAGTGGCCTGATTTCCATTAGACTTATCCTAATTTCTATTAGGCTCTTGTCCCAGGGGGAGATTTTTCAAAAACCAGGCAGGCATACAGGCAGGTAGCTCATCTAGCAGAATATACCCTCAGATGAGTTAAAAGACAGCCAGGACAGAAACTACCAACCCCAGAAACAGAAAAGTAAACACTGCAGTGCAAAGTTGGAAGCTGATAGAATATCACACCGACAGATTAGCAAATGCTTTAGAGTCTGCACGGGAGAAATTATTTAACACCCGCCCACCGCCATTTTTTATTGTTTCTAATCTCTCTACCCTTTTCTGCTTTCTCCTTCAGGCCCTCTCCCTCCCCTTGTCTCTCTCTCTCTGTCCCTTTTTCTTATTTCTTTTTCTTTTCTTTTAATCCTCCTACCTGGCTTGCTGCAATGCCTTCTAGCTGGTTTCCCTGATTCTTTCTTTGCCCCTATGCTCTGTGCTCCACACTGTAGCCAGAGAGATCATTTTAGGACATAGGTCAGCTGGCACCCTTTCTCTGTAAAACACCCTGCCTGGCTTCCCACGTCATCCAAGCCTGTGCAGAGGCTGTAAGGTCCTACATGATCCAGCCCTCCCTTCAGTTGCTGCTGAACTCATCTCTCCTTTTATCTTCCACACAAGACAGGCCCACTCC
The DNA here is from genome assembly GCA_007922815.1 of Macrotus californicus. Taxonomy (NCBI): domain Eukaryota; kingdom Metazoa; phylum Chordata; class Mammalia; order Chiroptera; family Phyllostomidae; genus Macrotus; species Macrotus californicus. Next base: position 5,359 of record VMDR010020234.1, read on the forward strand.
CAACTTAGAGCTTTTTAAATTGGCTTTTCCCTTAATATCTGAATGACTGCCTCTCTCATCTTCTTGAAGTCTTTGCTCAAGTCTCACCTTCTCAATGACCACTGACGACCCTGTTTAAAATAAAAAGCAACCCTCCTGCCCCTCCTTTGACCCTGGCATTCTTGATTTTCTTTACTCTGTTCTTTTAATATAGTACACAATTTACTTATTTATTATGTTGATTGTTTATTGTCATTCTTTCATTAGAATATAAGCTTGGTTTTGTTCAATGGTTTGTTCCTTGAGACTAGAATAGTGCCTGAGAAAAGCGGACATGTAATAAATATTTGTTGACTAAATGAAAGTAGCCTATTTTTAAGGAGAGAGACAGGCAAGATAATAAAACATAATATTGGGTTGGCCCAAAAGTTTGTGTGGTATTTTTCCATAAAATAAAAGATATACTTTTCATTTTCACCAATAAGTTTATACTTTGGATAATTTGAGTATGTCAGCTGTCTCCTGCATGATATAGCATTGCTTGTTCTCAATTAATGTCTCTGTGTGATCGCTGTCAACTTCACCTGGTCTACCTGACCATGGAGCATCGTCCAGCGAGAAATCTCCAACATGAAACTTCACAAGTCACTTTTGACATGTATGATCAGTCATAGCACTTTCTCCATACAATGCACATTTTTTTGTATTTCATTTGCATTTTTACCTTTTTTGAAATAATAAAGCATAATGTGCCAAACATGTTGTATATTTTCTTTCAACTTCAATATTAAATGGCTACACAAAAATTCACCAATTTTGACAAGTTTATTTTAATGCATGCTGATATGATGGATATCACAATACAATCTAACAAACTTGTTTCAAATGAAGTTAAAAACAACTAAGTGCTACTATAGCCATCTTACGGAAAAAAACCAAATGAACTTTTTGGCCAACTCAATGCAATTGGTAAATGTGATGAGACAGATCTGTAGTTACTTTTAAAATAAAAAATTGAAAAATTCCTTTTGTGTTAGCGTGGGGATGGAGACAAAGTTGAAGGAATGTTCAGAGAAATGATAACATTAGGGTGGGAGTTGGAAGCTTGATTAGAATTTCACCAGGCAGACTAGACTCTCAAGGGGAATGCAGGGAATTCAAGATAAAAAGAACAGTATATGTTAAGGTACTGATATGTAAGAGAACAAGCCACTTCGTCTCCATATGTATTGCTGAGGAGAATGTAAACAGCTTGCTTAGGTATGTTACAGGAAACCTACAGGGTAGAGTTGGCGTTGAGATTGTGTAGGGGGAGCAATAGAATGGAGTCAGATGATGATGGGTCTTACCTGCAAAGTGAGAGTGATTAGATTTATCCTGGAGATGACAGGAATTAATTGAAGAGCTTTAGGTAGAGGAGGAATGATCCGATTTGAATTTTTAAAGATAGTGATAATATTATAGCATTCAGTGTGTAGGATAAAGGTGCCTCTAGAGGCTAAGAAGCCATTTGTGGGATACTGGTAGAGACTTCAATTAAGGCAATGGAATCAAAGAACTGAGGGGTTATGTCTGAGAAAGATTTGAAAGGAAGACCTAGCATAATTCAGTGACTGATTGCATATGAAGGGAAAAGAACAAGGATCAGTCTAAGATAATTCTGACATTTTCAGACTGAGTGACCTGTTGGATTCTGATGCTATTATCTGCAAATGGAAAATGAAGAGATGAATAGGCTTGGGAAAATAATGTTTTTTAAAGTAATGTTGAGTTTGTAGTGCTAGAGAACTTCCAAGAGGAGTTATGAGGTAATAAAAAATAAATGAACTAAGTGGTGAGACTTAAGAAAGAAGTCTGGGAGGATAACAGTAGAGATTTGAACAGTGATTGTTAATGACAGCTAAATCACTACGTTCAGTGTCATGGGCCTGCCAGAATCTGCAGAGTGATAAGAGAGGCTGGAAAGTAACCGTTTAATTGTCAGGCATAGAAAAGAGTACCTGTGAACGGGGCATTGAATGAATGGTCAACAATTCGGGAAGTTGAAGATGGGTAGTGGTGCCATAGAAGCCAAGAAAGGAGGGAATGGCCACCATGATTAAGCACCATAGAGAGGCCATGGCAGATAAGAAACAGAGAGCCCAAGTGTTTGCTCAAATTCCTATGAAAAAATTTCAGGGGAGATGTGGGGATGGAGGCCAAATTATGGTGTTTTGAGAAGTCTAAGGGATATGATGCATTGGAGATTATAATTATAGATGAGTCTTCCAGAAACAAGCTGTGAAAGGAAGCATAAGAATAAGGCAGTTATAAAATTTGGACATAGGTTGAAGAGAAGGAAATTCCTGCTATAGGAGAGACTTTTGGGGGAAGTGGTTAGTACTGAGGGAGAGTTTGAAAATGGAGATAGAGGATAAGCTGTCCTTACCCTTGAAATCAGGGGCCCAGTATGTGTGGGGAATGGTAGGAGTTGCGATGCAGATAATAGGTAGAGGAATTAGCCCCCCAAAAGAAAAAAGTTACTTGTTCTCTGGAGTTTAGAGGAAAGGATGGTGGTGCTTACAATTAAATATACAGGGAACATTAGGGTTTTATGGAGTCAATATATAACTTTCTCCTGGCTTGTTCCATGAGTTCAGGACCAAATGAAGAATAACACAGTGAAGCAGAGAGATGAAAATCCAATGTGAATGCTTTGTACATGGTAGATGGACTGGAGAATGTAATTATGAGTTATGGGCATATAGACTTGGTAATACTTTAGTCCTGAATTAGACAGACATATAGAGTTTGGCCATCTGGACATCTCCAAGACTGCCCACACAAAATAGGCCCCTTACTGCAAGGCCAAGAACACCTGTGCAGGTGAGAGCACGTACTTTTCTGGGAACAGTTGGATCTCAAAGAGAGAAAGGTGTTGGGGTGAACACGTCCAGTCGTTCCCGCCATACTAGCCAATCAGTTAATTCCGGAAACACAAGGCCAGCGATCTAGGGAGCTCCCTTTCTAAAATAAATTTTGCAAGGTTGAAGGAAGTCTTCTTTCATTTGATGGAGGTGAGAAAGGCCTAGAATGGCCGGGGAAGCACAGTGAATGTCTGCAATGCCCACTGTGAGGAATAAAAGAGTGATCCAGGGCCATAAGGAAGAACCGCTGATGAAAATCAAAGTCCAGCTGAGGACAGAGAACATATATTTGCAATGACTTTTCTCCAGAAGATAGTGTGTAGGAGATAAATGTTTAAGGTTTACTGAATCAAGGTCTCTCATGGGAGTCAAAGTGGTAGCAGAAGAATGGTTGAAATAATAATCATGAGGTCCAGACTTGTCTTTCAGTTCTCTATTGCTACAAATCAAATAACCAGTAAACTTAACAGCTTAAAAATAACAACAATTTATTGTTTTTCAACCAAGAATTCAGGTGAGGCTTACCTGGCAGAGTTCTTTCATTCAAATGGCATCACTTAAGCCATACATTTGGCTGCATTCAGCCAGGTCAAGACTGGCTGGAAGATAAGAGATTAATTTATGCTCACTTCTGGCACCCTCATGTGGTCTCTCTTTCTCTTCCTGCCTCTTTTCCTTCCCTCCCCTCTCTCTGTCTCTCTCTACTTTATGCCTAATTATTTAATAGTCTAGTTAGCTCCTTTATAGCATGGAAACTGGTTTCCCTCGAGAACACAGAGGCGGAAGCTCCAGGGCTCTTCAAAGTAAGGTCTGAAATGAGCACAACATCACATCTGAACATTCCATTAATTACAAAGCCAGCCCAGATTCAAAGAGAATGATTGAAATATACCCACCCCCCCAGCTTCATATACAGGGAGGTAGGAAGTTGATGACAGTGGCCTTTGGAAACTATCTACCAAAATAGGATTAGGGGAAGAAAACAAATTCAGCCAGGTTCTACAAATACAGAGAGAAAACCTGAGATTTCATTTGTTCACAGAGGAGATTAATTATTGGAGTTTATTTTAGCAGTGAAATTCTTCTACCCATAGTGGGAACTGTAGTACCCTACTATAAGGCAGAATATCTTTCATGGTGTCATGGATTTTCTAGCAAAAGTTTGAGGGTTTAGGGAAAAAAATAATCTATTTGAAATTTCATTTTGATGTTCAGACTCAGCTCACTCTAAGGAGTAAAAGTAGTCTGGACATGAAAGTGTCACACTAAATTAGGCTCTGCTTGGCCTTTTGGGAGACAGTAAAATTAGGGTTTGCCATGAAAACATGTAAGAATTTGAATCTCATAGGAAAGGTGGCTCTTCAGGAAACATGTGAAGTTGAAGTAGGAGATGTAAAATACCCTCTTCTTTGGGGGGCTTGCACCCTTTAAGGCAGCACCCAGCTTCCTTATGATTTCACAATTATTCATTATCTAGGGTTTGTCATACGTGACCTGATGTCTTTTCAGGAACTCTTGGTTCTCCTTGGATTTTCTTACCGGAGTGTTTTGTTCCACTTTGACCCTCCATTCAGTTTCTTCCTCTGCCTGTCCTTTAAGATTTTAGATTTTGCATTGGATATGTGTCTACATCTTCATCTCCATTCTCATTCAGAGGAACACGTTTTTTTTATGTCTTTTGATTTTAGGCCAACTAAACTTCCAAGTTTGAGCTCCTATGTTTTTGACCTATGGGAAATTGAACTACACATTTGTGGGGCTTCCCTTCACCACTTCCCTGAGGTTGTGCCAAGGTCCTGAGGTTACTACAAAGTACAAATGCACTGGTTTTGTCCTCCATAGTCCACAGTGCATTTAAGGAATCTTTGGTAAGGTCGTTAGCTCTGGGCTGTAGCATCTAGCCTCTCTGGCACACTATGTGGTCACACTAAATTTTAGCACACTGTCTGGTGTTACAAAGAAGCAGCAGATAGGTGTCTTCAGTATACAGAATAAATGCAAGATGGTTTTTCCCGTACCAACTCTCTCCCAGCTCTTTTCCAGGTAAATCTCTTCTAGTTGTTGGGTACGACCTCTTACTTCAGGCCTTGCTATTCTTAATGAGCTTAAGTTTTTGACTATAAAAGCCAGGTATCTTTTTACAAATTCTTCTTGGTTTGAGACTGGTGCCTGCTTGAATGGGCACAAAGGACTTGGGAGAGACAGAGAGAAAAAAATATAAATTAATAATGCAAAAGTCTTTCTGCCACATTTTCTCATCATTTCCAATCAAAGATAATCTGTGCATGTGTCTCTGCCTCCCAAACTCTCTTATCTAAACGACTGTGATAGTCAGAAGACTGAGAGAAAGCCTTTGAGCTCCTTCAACCCTCATCGCTGGCATACGCGTTCATTTCAATAGTGGCCTTCTAGAGAAAATGCCTAATTTTGTTAGTAATTTAAAGAAATGACTCTAATGACACGTGTTTCAATCTAGAAAGAATCAGAGAGAAAGAATAAGGCAGAAGAGGGTGGGCAGTGCAGTGCAGTGGTATCTGATTATAATATTTAACTATTGGATAATTCATCCTGTTGTAGAACGGTATTTGTTGATGTGCCCACATTGGCTCAAATAACAAAAATACTAACATTGTAATATCACTTTACAATATCTGAAGCACTTGTCTATCCACGATTTTATTTGAACTGGGATTCTACACTCACACAATTTTGCCATTGAAAGTAATTTACTCGTCTTTTCCTCCCACCTCTTAGAGGAATCCCATTTGAAAATATAATGAGATGAAAGGTTACTTGTCTTTGAACAATTTGGGAGGTGGAGCTTACTACTTCATGAGTCCAGGTATGTTAAATATAAAGCTCTAATTGTTCAGGAGAATTTTTGTTTTTAACTGAGCTGTTAATCACGTCCTCCTACATTCCGTTCATTGGCTTCAATGCGGAGCTTCAGAGGAGAAGATAGCCAGTCTTTGAACTTAGGCACATATTCACCAAAACTGTAACTTAGCCAGTTACTGTGTATGAGTTTGGGCAAATGGATGAACTCTCAGAGTATCCATTGGCTCACCTAAAAATGCTGATAATCTACTGACCACACAGGATTGTTTTGAGTATTAAAAGAAATGGTGAACCACGAGCCTTATAGGTACTAGCTCATTTAACCCTCATTCTACAGAGAGGATTTGATGATAAATGTGACCAATTGCTCCATGTTGTAATGCACCAGTTTTCCATTCAGGCTGCGAACCACCGCCTTCACTGTGCATTGGCCTCATGCAGACGTGTCCTTTTTCATGCACTCTTCCCAACCTGCAGCTAAAACCATGAGACCAGGGAATCTCATACTTTACAGCCGAGCATCAGTCAAGGGTCAGTGTGCTCTGAGTGAGGGCCTAGTCAATGTTGGTGTATAGCTCAAGTCTGAGTTTTGCAGACATTTCCCTGGCTCTGGGGTCTTCCCTTTATTTCTGAGTTCTGTTAAGTTCCAGGTTATTGATCTTATTGATATTTTCCTCTCCAGCCTGTTCTACCTTCTATGTCTGACATCACCATGCAGAGCACCTTATCTCCCCAGTTACTTGTGTCAGAAACAGTGAATCATCTTTGCTTTTATCCTCAGTGTAAAGTCCATATTCAATCAGTCTCTAAATTCTGTCAGTCTACCTCCAAACTGTATCTTAAATCTGTCCCCTCCTCCCCATTACTTCAGCCACTTGGTCCAGATTTAAACCAACCCTCCCTGTAATTATTAAAAGAGCTTCCCAAATGGATGATGTCAAGTCAACTAAAAACTTATAAAATGAAGTTATAACCCAGCCTTTATTTAAGAAAACTGAGGTCTATGTAATTAATATACAGGGTACGGCAGAAGTAAGGCCTGCTTGAGTGTGGTTGGTAAGGTAATAACATGGGTGTAATAATTTATAGTTTTAATTTGAACATTTCACCTAAACTGTCATATGGTGTGCTTGAGTATGACATTGTTATGTTACAGAATTACATGCTTGTGATTTTGTAATAAAACTTTTTGTAATAAAAATGGGATGTTATTTGTGCTGGACCCTGTATTTAGAAATGTTTCGATCCCACTGCCTCCCTTCTTTTTCTTCATTTTCATTTTTAAGTACTAAGTTGCAAGTTACCTGGAAAATTCAGTTATGTGGAACCCTTATTTCCTAAGTGTACTGAGCACAAAAGAAGATGAAGGCAGTATATTTATTCAGATTGATGTTTGCAAAAGTTTGTTCCCATATGTAGATTAAGCTTGTGACTCATGGAGCCTTTCTTTTTGTTCTGGTTGCTTTGAAAAGCCAAGCAAAAGTTCCTTCAAGCCCAGCCGATAATTGTCACAGTGATGCCTGTTTGATGACTCCATATTTATTTTAAGAGGAACTGCGTCCCGTTGGGCCTGCCAGGATGAGTTAGCTGTGAAACGCATTCCTAAATAGCTAAATGATTCAGCGCAGGATCCCATATACGAAATTGACTTTGTGATGTGGCTGCATGTTTCTGTTGGAAAGTCTATCTATTTTGGTTCTGTGCTTTATTTTATAATTCAATATTGCCTATGAATAGATAATGGAGAGAGAAGTTTTCCTGCCTCACAAAACCCATGTTACAACCAAGACGACATTAAAACGTCACCCAGGTCCTTGGAAGCTTCCTCTGATGAGAACTCAGTTATATGGGGCTGATGTGTCTGAAAAACATTCAGATTTGCACACTGCAGTTTGCAAGTAACAACTAGGATGCTCTTGAATGAAGGAAGAAACCCCCAAGAGGGCACTTACCTCCTTTGCATCAGTAAAGTACAACAGCTTCTTTATCAGAGGCTGACTTTTGCTTACAGCTAGAAATCTGGCTAAACCCAATTTCTAACCACTTAGAAACTTAAAATAATTCCAAAATTATGCCCTCCTTCAAAGGGAATATGCTTTAAATCAAATGTTTAATGTTAGGAAAACAATCATTTACATTCTTAGACACCTTAGCGACCTGTTTCCATTAGAGACAAAGGGAACAAAGCAACCCAGCTTGGGCGTTAGCCCCCAGCCTCCCCACTTCCCTCTGAAGTGCTCAGGGAAAGGGTTTCTCTATAAAGAATAAGGACTTAATCGGCACTGAACCCCACAGTGGCTCAGCTGGGCATTTTGCTCAGTGAACAATTTATCGAGGGTAAAAATGGTGTTTTTCTGAGATGATGTAAACCCTGGTAATGTAAGGTTGCTTCTGGCTTGCAGCTAGGGACCAGAGCACCAACTTCATTTTCAGCAAATTCTCTAGATGAGCTTCACTCAATTTCTACCAAAGAACCCAAAGTCTGCAGGTGGACTGTGTATTCTCTCTGCAGCTCATGTGTTATGTCGAGCACCTGATAATGCAGAGACGAAAACAACCCTTTCTACTGATGAAATGAGTGACTTGGGTGTGATGAGAGATGCAGCCAACTACCAAGGTCAGCCATGGAGAGAGTAATATCCAGTGTTCTGGGTATCCACACGTGTAGGAACCTGCCTTCTCTCCCGTGCATCCCAAAGTTGGTACACATCTCCTGTGTTGTGTAACAATTTTGGGAGAATTCAGAAAATAATCATTCAAATAATTTTCTGAATTCTGTGGTTTAGATAAGGAACTCCAGATGAGAAAGGCTGGTCCAAAGTCATAATGTTCAATTTCTCATTTTATGTCATAAATCTTGTGAAAATTTGAGAAAACCCTTTAATTGTTTGAGTATCATTTTCTTTGCCTGTGAAATACATTCAAGGAGCTGGTTGATTTCTGAGATATCTTTGTACTCAAAGAATCTCAGGTGGATGAGAAGGGTGGTATTATTCAGACAAGTTATTTATATTGATGACTTATTCAGGAGTTTTGCACATTGGAGTCTAAAATGTTTGCATGCATTTGTATGCTGGAGTATTTTTATTTTTCCCTAGATCAAAAGTGAGAGAAAGGAAATATCATAGAATCTAGTCCATCCTTGCAGTCAACATTTGAATTTCTCCGAAAATGCTTTTACTAAATAACCATATATTCTATACTTGAATGCCTCAAATTACAGGAAACCCACAATCAGCAAATTTAGTCACTGCTTTAACTGTTCCACCTTATGTAGTATGTTACTTCCTTAATCCTGCAATATGACTACAAAATGAGGTTACATTCTTTTTATACAAAAGTATTCTATCCAAAATTGGTCTCATTACCCAAAACTAGACCCTCTCCATGCCTGCACCCCTTTCTCTCAATGCTGCCCCATATACTCATAGAAGCTCCTCTGGAGTCTTCTATTCCTACACACTAATCTTGCCCTGATGTGTGCAAATTACCATATTACTGGCAGGGAGGCCAGTTAATGCCTGGCTTGTATGTAAAAAGTACAGAATTGGGGGCATACCTGGTGCTCCTGAAATAAAATGTTTACAATTGTCCCTGTCCCCCATCAACTGGGACCTACATCAACTGGGGGACATGGATTGACAGGTGCCTCCAACTCGGCCCCTGGATGACTAGTAGGTCTACGGTTCCCAGTTAAGTTTGAATAATTGAGTCTAGTTCTTCCTGGAGGGACTGCCTGGGAACAGTCAATCCTATCCTTCCTGGTTGCCTACACCACTGGAGGTGCAAGAGCTATGGCAATGGAGGTGGAGAAGACATCTGGAGCTGCTGATGGGTGTTTAGAGTGGGAGGTACAGGGACCGAGAATCCCCGCCTGTTTCTGATAGACTTCTTAGTAAGGTTAAGAGAAATGGTGATGCAATTGTGTTCCCAGCTGTCTGGCAATATTTTGGGAAAGCTATACTGGGGTGTTTTCCTAAGATTTCCTAATGAGAGGAGTTCTAGAGGTGGCTCTGAAAAACAAAAGATCATCCAAACCCCAAAAGTGTCCTCTGGGTTGAGGCTATCACCTTTTTCCTGAGGCTTCAGTTGGCAAAATCTTCAGTCACAGCAATTATTATCTTAAAGGGGTCATTAGGATTGTGATTCCCAAGGTTATTAGCACTTCTCCACACGTGGCTCTTCTCAATCAGAAGACTCCTCTGGCACTTATGGGATGAGGGAAGTATCAGCATGTAATACAACCCTTTCTCTTACACATTCAGATGTAGAAGCAACAGGAACAGTGCATTGAATTGGCCAAAGCCTTTATCCACAAGGCCATGTTTCTTTCTTTCCCTAGTCTTAATCCAACCCAAACTCCATCAGTTGAATCCAGGTACCCTCTCCATATCACCAGACTGGGTTGGAGAATGAATTTGGTAACCTTATCCCCAAAAAAAGCCATAAAAGTTTCTGCCCTTTCCTCCCCAAAGTTCTACTGCATACTAAGTCAGTGAGTATGGCCTTTCAGTCTCTCTTGGAAACAGTGAAATCTTGGACCTATCCTTAATCATCTTTATCCTTAAAACAGTCAAGATTGAGGCAGAAAAGGATGAGGAATAATGGGCCATGGAGAGGGAATAGCGCCAGCAAGCAAAGCTTTGCATCTACCTTCAGTTTTGAATGGTATAGCAGCAGCTTGTGGTTCAGCCAATCAAACATCCAATGTTTCCAGTCATGCAACACTTTACATCACGTGGGGACAGCATCGTTACTTCACTTTCAAAGACCCCTTGACTCAGCAGCCATAGCCACATTGCTTTCTCCTGGGTCCACAGGGTTTGTATTGGATGGCCAACTTGGACTTGACTCTACGGCATCAATGTTTTTAAGGAGTTATTTTCTGTGTTATTTCTCTTCTCTTGGATAAATAACTTCTTTTAAAAAATGATTTCTTAAGATATTGTATTTTCTTCACCATCTTATGCAGTGTCCTCTGAAAATGTTCTAATTTGCATTAAGTTGTGGTACTTAGAATTGGAAGAGTACACTAGGTGTGTTATGAGTAGTACAGAGAAAATATTGCCATCTCAGTTGTTCAAGATATGTATTTATTAATGCAGCTTAAATTCACCTTATCTCTCTTGGGGCCTATTCCACCTCATCATAGTTACTCATTGAAGCTTTTGCCAAGTGAAACAATTATTTTTCTCTGTGTTCTGCTAAGTCAAACTGTCCCTGTGCTCTACTTGTGTAGTGAGTTGTTGGGAGACCCCAAAATAGCTACTATATCCCTGTTAAGTTCTAACACACTAGATTTAATACAATGCTTCAGTCTGTCAAAATATTTTCCATTTTGGTTTCATCATCAATGAATCTGTTATCTTCCCTTAGCTTCTTGTCACTCTCATATTTGATGAGTCTATCTTTCTAGTTATTTTCCAAGGTAGTGAATTTAAATCTTACATGAATGGAAGTAAACTGTTACACAGAATCCTAAAATATAAAAAAATACATTTGTCAACATAATGTTATTTTTTACAAGTTAAATAATTAATATTTAGTTATTATAAAGTCCTTCACATTAGCTAAACAAGGTGCTTATTTCTAAACACAAAATTTCAAATCAGTATTTATGGATGACAGCTGAAATCAGATCAATCTCGTTATCTAATTTACTTGAATATTCTGTTTTCATTGCACAGAATTGAAAATACTGTGATTGAAACAGAAGTAGTTGCCAAGCTGGTTTCTTTGGTTTTTAAATTCATTGTTCTCATAGTCTTAAAATACCTGATGAGTGAAATGAACCAGATGTTTGAAAGCAGTATAGTAGAAATTTTTGTTTTAAAACCAAAGCATTAATAATATTTAAAAACTGTCCTCATTCATTTATTCAGCAAATATTTCTTGAGACTGTACTATATGACTAGCACTATTTTGTATGCTGATAATAAATAAATAAATAAATAAACAAACAAAAAACAAATAATTGGCTCTTGAATTCTACATTTTAATAAGATGAGATAGAAAAACTCACACGTATGTGTACATATTCATATAAATGAATATATTTCAGTGTGTACATGTGTGTGGTTATATGAGTGTATATGTGCATACTAAAATTCTACACTTCTGTAAATGAACAGGAGTGGAGAAAATACACAGTGTGCTGACTCTTCTTACTTTATATCCATTTCCACTAACTCAAAGCGGACTCATTGCTCTCTGCTCTTTGTACAACACTTCCTTTGTCCACTCACTCTTCGACTTTGCTAGAGGACTATTTGATACCTTCTTTTGCTTCTGAACCCTTAAGATAGTTTTGTTATCTTCACTTTCAGCCAGTAATCATGTTTCCTGTGCAAATGAGTAAATAGAAGCTAACAAAAGAGAGTGTTTGTAGGGCACCACCAACATATGAACTCACTTTCCAACGTCTGTTTTCAGTACTACCTGCCTATTTCCATAGGTGAAGGAACCGTGCTCCCATCTAATGCCAGTCCTTCTACTGCTGCCCTAGATGCTATCCTTTCGGTGTATCCAAAGACCTTGCTTCAGAAATTCTCCATTATTTTTCCTCCATTTGCCTTCTATGCATGGGATCAATTTCTCCCATCAATTCTCCTCTTGAGATCAATTGCCCCAACC
>VMDR010020235.1:0-17712 GCA_007922815.1 Macrotus californicus
CATTTTTCTTCATTTCCCTTATTGTATCCTTCATTTGTTCGTCTAATTTGCGACCAAATTCAACCAAGTCTGTGAGCATCCTGATTACCAGTGTTTTGAACTGTGCATCTGATAGGTTGGCTATCTCTTCATCGCTTAGTTGTATTTTTTCTGGAGGTTTGATCTGTTCTCTCATTTGGGCCATTTTTGTTGTCTTGGCACGCCTGTTACGTAGTAAGGGGCGGAGCCTTAGGTGTTCACCAGGACGGGGCGGCCACGTCACTGCGTTGTGACGCTGTTTGTGGGGGAGGGGTCCGAGAGGTAACAATGGCGGCCGCTCCGCTCCCTGCCGGTTGCCACTCACTTTCTGCACTACTCACAGTCCAACGGGGCCCCTCTGGTGCTGGCTCCGGTGCTGATCCCCGGTGGGAGGGCTGTGCACGCTCCAGGACCCTGTGGGTCTCTCCAACGAGCTCTCCAGTGAGGCTGGGAGTTTCTCCCACTGCCGCCGCCTCAACCCCCACAGGTGTTTTCAATCAGAGGCTTTTGAGGCTTCACCTCCCGGTGCCGGAACTCTGGGCCGAGGGGTCCATCCCGCTCCCGAGCCGTTCCTCCCGGTTTATCCTCACGAGGGAGTGGGACGCCCGGGCCGCAGCCGCCACCTCTCCCGGCCAGCCGCGCCTTTCCCGGATCCGCCAGCCGCCGCCCCGCCACTCGAGTCCTCTCCGCCCCTCCTACCGGTCTGGATGTATGTTTCTTAGTTTCTTGGTTGTCGGACTTCCATACGGTTTGATTTTCTGTCCGTTCTGGTTGTTTTTGGTTTTAAAATTTGTTGTTGTCCGTCTTTTGGTTGTGCGAGGAGGCACAGGGTGTCTACCTACACCTCCATCTTGGCCGGAAGTCTCATGTGCAATTTTTTGTTTGAACACTTATTTTAAATTCTTGTGTATATTTCTAGGAGTGGGATTACAGGGTCATATGGTGATTCTACATTTAATTTATTTGAGAAACTTCCAAACCTATTGCAGGTTCTAAGCTGTCTTGCATAGGCTCTGCTTTGTCTGGTAGCTTTATCTCTAACCTCATTAGCCCCTTTGAAGTACTCATCACATGCTTTCCTAGACCCTTACCTCCTTCCTTGGACTGCAGTACAGGCTGGCTCTCTGGGTGCTTCTCTACAGAGTGCCTGGTGGTACTGCCACTGATGGGCACACAGGCATCACTCATCAAGTAGCTCCATATATTCATCATTATTACCACTCTTTTCCCAAATGAGGCAGGACTGTTTTGGACAAATGCATTGAATGAATATTCAAAGCATTAGGTCAGGTGGGCTTAGACAAATAAAATAGACTGATAGGTTGGCTAAATTATACTTTTGAATGGTGAATCAGATGAATGGGGATGCAGTTCAGCATGAATGAACATAAATTCTCTCAGAGTGTCAAGTTTATGGATATTAGTTATGATTTCTTCTAATTGTAGAATCTTAAAAATGACCTAACCTGCCCTTTTTTTTTAAACCAAGTACAGTGTGGTCAGAAAAGAGTAAGAAGCTTACTTAAGACCACTAAATTCATTACTGTGTTGCTTTGCTGCTTATACACATACCATACACAAGTCATCTTACTTTTAATTGGCTTGATGCATATAATGAAGGTTTGGTCATTAGATCTCCTTACTATTAAATTTATGCATTACATCACCTGCAACTTCACCCACCTCACTCCTTCCCCTAACACACAGTCTTTCACTCTGTCTGTCTCCCTCTCTGTCCATTTCACTCTTAAAAGGAGAAGCTGCTTCAGGTTTGCTTTTTCCTGGCATAGTTATTACAAGTTGGATACTCTTGAAAGTAAATGTAACTCTTAATCACAAACTTCAGACCCCTTCATCAAAAGAAAGGTGAGATCAGGTGCTGGTCTAGGATTCAAACTAAAACTCATGTACTCACCCCGAACATGCACTTGTCTTTTGCTTAAAGGATGTATGGTATTGATTATGTGACTCATACTGTGGTAACAACACTGGGGGATGGCAGAACTTTTGGATCTTGGCAAGCCTGGGTCTCCACTCCCATCCCCCACTCCTGCGGTTATTTTCTTGTTTCACTTTACGCTGTAGTCCTTCAAATGGAGACAGGCAAAAAATGATACTTTTCTGTAGGGCAGAAATAGGCAGCAGGAGAGCCCCTCAATGGCTTATATTGGCACATTATTAGCTACAGAGGCACAGACCTGACCAAATATCGAAGCTGCCTGATGGGCCTGGTTAAAGAGCATGAGACTCTGCAGGGGAAGCTACTGCAAGAGAATTGGGGGTCACAGAGGAAACCCATTTTGATTGAACAATCATAAGTTCCCAAAGAAACCACAGAGTATGAAAAGTACAAGTCCTGATGGAATTCTTTGATTCTTAGACTTTAAATTGTATGTATAGAAGATGGAATGAAATGTACTATGTGGAGATAAGAAAGAGCTGTGGCACAGACTTACTTATCTGATCCCCATCCAGTGCACTGGCTGGTGAACATGCTGGTGACCGCAGAAGGGCTATGGTAGAGGCTGGGAAAGGGGAGGCCCATTCCTTGGAACTAATGGTTTAGAGGTGACATATGACAGTGAGAGCAAACAAGCTCACTTCCAAGTTTGCTCTTCTATTTTGTGTTATTTGAATGAACATTCACCTGAGACGTGGACCTGAGGGTGCAACAATGACTCAGATGAGGCATTCAGAACAGGGGGGAGAGCAGGCAAAGGAAGAAGAGTGCCTGTCAACCAGTATGAGGATGAAGATCACAATTGGCAAAGAGGACCAGAGGCCAGTTTAGTGGCAACATCTTTGCAGTTGATAGGCATCTCCTATCCCAGAGTACTGAGGCTTCTTACAAATGTAGCCATGAACCAATATCAGAAATTTTTGAGCAATCATTAAAAATGTGTGAGGTGCTGGGAAATTGAAGATGGTGAATGTCATTCTGTACTTTCAAAGGGAGCAAGAAAGCGAATTCCGAATGTTAACAGGTAGAGAACATGGAGTCAATTTTATAGGAAAGTGTGTTTTTATTGTTAAAAAGTTGTCTTATTATAAGATGAAATAGTAATTACTTATCTCCCCTGGGCTCATCAGGAAGAATATCATGCTAGACCAGGCTAATGTTTTCTTTGAAATATCGTTAGACTGGCTGATCAGGAAAATGTCATAAGTATGTGTTGGGATTTAAGTAAAACATTTAATAAGCAACTTTGGCCAAGACAGAAGGTGATGGTTGTGTTAAGTAGCAGTTAGGAGACATAGTCATTGGATGGAAGTTAAGAGATGGCTGGACATCAGTCAAGGGACCTGTTTCTAGAAGCAGGCTGCTGGGCTTGGCCTCTAACCCTGTTTTGCTTAACAATTTGGTGTTTGTTTGTTTCCTGGGTAAAGTCATTGAGGGCAATTACCATCAAAGTTGTTTATGAGGAATTTTGAAATGCAGTTAATAACTGAATCAAGGTCCTCAAGGATCTTGAGAAATCAAAACACTAAAATAGCTCCAAGGAGATTAAAAATTATGATAATAACAGGGCCTTTAATTAACTATAAATTTACTTTAAGTAGGCACTGTGATTTGCCACCAAAACCAGCTAATGAGATTCTCAAATACAGAAACAGAAATTGCTATAGTATTGTAGAATCATGTTCAAACTGTCTTTAGAAAATATAACTTACCCAGCACTCCATGTGCTAAAAAAACATGTACTGATCCATCAGCATTGGATCAAACAGAAAAAGATCTAAAAACAACTTATGAGTGATTGATAGAAGCAGGGAAACTAAAATGCTACCCCAGGAAAGAGGGAGTCCCTGAACTGGAATGTTAGGTATTTAAATTGGATACCCCTTTAGAGCTTCCACTGGGTTCGGAACTAGATGGACTCTTACCACCTCTCAAACCTGAAGGGAAATTCTCTTACACTGCAGATGTCTCTTGAAGCCAGATATGTGCTGTTTCCAGAGAAGGAACAGATTGGCATTTGTTCTTAACTAAGAATAATAATGAAATCATCTCAGTTTTACAGTTACATAAGAGTTCTAACAGTCTAATTTAGCCCAAGCTTTTTCTTTCCTTATTTTAAAATTTTTTATTATAAAACATATTACTAATTAATAAAATGAATTAGACTGACACACCATTTGAAAGTGATCCTCTGAACTCCTCAGATAACAAACATAGGATAAGAATTTGGGTACTTCGAGGCCAGAGTTTCCTTGTTTGCTAGCACTAATTGTTAATCCAGAAACTTCTTAGATTTTTGTTTTTTCTCTCATTTTATTTTGGTGGTGTGATTAGTCCTGCTGTGATTGATACATATGAAAATTTCCCTTATAATTTTCTTTTGAAATCAGTCTGCTGAGTACTTTTCAATCACATAATTTCAGATAAAAATGTTAGTGCTAAGCTGATTAAGAGGTGAATAATCAAATATTTATTGAATAATAGAAAAGGAATTTTTTCCTCAAAAATGCTTCAGTTCTCTCTGGGTTTGGACTATGGATATGTGGTCAAAGTCTTTGCAGTTTGAAGGATATAAAACAGTCTGATTATTCAGTGTTTGCATCATATTTTTTTTCAGACTGCAGTCCTTATTGGAGTAGTCCCCATACTGTTTTTGGGTTTATTTCAAACACATAAAAGATTACATAACAAACTTAAATTTTCTGTTCTTTCTCATCCTCTCGGTTGTATAGCAACCCGTGGCTCTTGTTGGATTCTCCTTTTTTTTTTTTTTTCCAGTTTTCTTTCTTAACTTCATTATGTTGAAAACTTTTTTCACACCATTCGCCGTGTTCTGGGTAGAACTAAGACATCTGAGGTGATGGTTGTTCCTACATGGTCCCTCGTTTTCCCCCTTTCTTTTGTGACTCATGGGTGAGTGTGACCTCTCTTTTGGTGGAATGTCATACCTTAAGTCACAGCTGAGCTCAGCACACTTGGTGGCTCCTCATCTTCCAGGTGTGGATCCGGCAGCACCTAACTATTTTTACTTTCAGTGTGCTTTTATCATCAGAAATTTCTGAAAAATCTTAAGAAATTGAGATGAATAAAAAGAACCAATTAAAAATGAACTTTTTTAAAACCTTATATACTAAGAAAGCCCTTTATGAAATACATTTACCATTGTTTCTTCAGCCTTACCCTTTCGGGACTTGTTGAGTGTCAATAATGTCTCTCCTGAGGAACTTGGGGACTGTCTGCCTGGTCCACATGAACGAATGGATGGAAATCTCTTTGGAATAGCACATTTCAGACTTGAGAGTAGCCTAACTGACCCTAGCCTCCAAAATCTGGACATTTAGTTCCTGTTGGGGTATTTTAGGCTTGCCTCCTAATCTTTGCAAGAGTACAAATGGGTCACATACTAGTTTTCTAAATATTTAGAAGCTACAAGCTAACAAACTGTTAAATAAAATATCTTATACTTGACTTTGTCTAAATATCTTCCTAACAAGTGAGAAAGCCAGATTTAATAGAGAATTCTGAGTTCTCTGCCAGAATATGGCTGCCCAGGGATGGTTTCCTCACAGCCCACTCCCTTCTTCTCTCACTCTGGCACTGGAGGGTCCTGGAGACACCCACCTGGATGGCCAGGCCTCATCCCAACCTCCCAATAGCTAGTCCTTGGTCTGGGGACATACGTTCTAGGGACAGTGGCATGGTTTGTCTTGAGAAGGAGGAACATCAAGAAGGGCCTTTGGAGGCACTGGAAACTGGCTCAGAGTCTGTTTGGACAGATAATTCCAGAAGTCCAGCTTCTAGAGAGTCCAGAGGAGGGGTTGGCCTCTAGGTCTGACTCCTCCTGTGGGGAGGAGGTACACAGTTGGAAGAGACTGGAACAAGACTCTCTAAAGCAGTATTATTGAGTGTGATCTGTAGACCAGCTGCCATTTCACAGACTGTCCCCGGTATGCAGTGAGATGAGAAGTTTGTGCCAAATGTAAAGCAAAGCAACTTGTCCTTCAACAAGAAGATCTTACTTCAAAAAAAAAATTATGTTGACTAAACTAAACAGTGTGCTTAGTTGGTTTACCATCATCAGACACAAATGTTTTTTCTTGTCAGTGACTGGTGTTTTGCATAGTGCCTCTAGAAGCACTGGGCCCAGGCATGGCCTTTCTTGGTGTAGTCCAATGACAGAACTGCTCAGTGATCTTGGCTTCTGCTGGCCCCTGGGTTCTTTCTGGGGTAAAGGTCTATGATATACTCTGTATTTTCCCCTCACCAGGTGCCTTACATCTTCCCTTCATCCCTGGTAAAACTCTGTAAAAAGGTAGAATTTTTTCCTTCCCTCATTGAGTCTTCTCTGGGCACCCCTGGGTCTTTGCTTACTGGTGATGAGACCAAGTGTCATCAGAATGAGCCCGAAGACCCACCTGTGCCAGACACTGCCTGTCCTTAGCCTTCCCCCTAGAGCTGGTGGGGGATTTGAGAACCTGCATTCCTAACAAGCCCAGGATAATTCCTGTGGTTGCAGAAAGCTGAGAAACTCTGCCCTTGCTGATTCCTTGGAGCAGGGTGCACATTGGGCTCTTGCCTGGGAATGGGAGAACTGTGTCCCTAGGTTGTGTGGCCTAGAGCTCCCATCCTTTATACATTTTTTAAGTAGAGAGGAATCTGGATTCTAATTTAGAATCTGTTCCCTGTGTAATTTGCTAAACTCATTTTGTTATCTTTTGAGGGGTGACACATTCAAATGAGAAAAAAGTGATAAAACAACCACAGTTTATCCTTGACAGTGGAGGTGGAGTTAGGGGTACCAAACCCCACGTAGTTGGAAATCCATATATAACCTTTCTTCCCCCAAATTTAACTGTCCTTAGTATCTGTGGGGGATTGGTTCCAGGACCACACTCAGATATCACAATCTGGGGATACTCAAGTTCCATATGTAAAATAATGTAAAATAATGTAGAACAATGCATATAGTAGTCCCTCTTCTTCCATGGACTCCCAACCACAGATGGAAAACAGCGCAGTTACTTACTGAAGAAAAAAAAATCTGCATGTAAGTGGACCCTCAGAATTCAGATCCATGTTCAAGGGTTAACTAGAGATTCTTAGTGGTAGAAATATGCATCATTTCAACTTGGAGGCCACGCTGAACTTGGGCTTTGAGAAGGAAGTGGTATGAGTTAGCTACCCCTCCTTCCAAAACTGCCAAATTTCTCACCCTTTTCTCCTTTCATGCCTCAATTCTTCTCACCTGTTGGAGCTCCAGCTGACTTTGAACTTCAGAGACTAGAGATAAGCAAAAGAAAAAGGAGAAATTGAACAAAAACCTGGAGAGGTAGTATAATGAAAGTCCTTTGCCTTCATGCTCTTTCCCTCTCCCTGTCCTGGGCAGGGGTTAGATAGGTTGTGACACAGCCCAGGTGACAAATGTCTGAATATCAGAGAAAAAGAGGCCCAAGGTGGTAAGCAGGTGGGTTTTTTCTAGAGCCTAGGGCCGGGAGTCAGCTGTTATCTGCCAAGTGTGCAAAAGGGCAGCACTGCCCTCACTCCGAAGGCCCAGTCCATGGTTCTGGTGGAAGTTTAAAGTGCTTCTGCTGCGATGACTTCTTGGCCCCTGTGTGTATGTCACAGAAATAACCAGGGCTGTGTGGACACATGAAGGTGCCCCACTAAAGGCTTGTTAATGCAGTAAATAATTACAGAGGATGAGGAAGGTTTAGGTCTCCAGTATTTTATTACGTTTTCAAAGCTCCTTAGCTTTACTCTTCCTTCCATCACACCCATGATTTTTTCAGCCCTGTAATTTGGCTCTTGGGATTAAGTGCTTTGTTTGTACTCATAAAATGCTGTAAGGCTGCTGGATCCCATAGATGCATGTAAACTCAAAGAGTAAGTTGGTTCCAACATGCTAGAAGTTAGTTTCCAAAATTTTTAATTGCAATGCAGTATAAAATTTAAGAGGGATTTGGGGAGGGTAATTGAACATATGCAATTAATATACTATATAATGGCTCTTCCTATTAGTTTTCACAGCCCAAATACGATTTTCCTACCATACCCTGTCCAGCCCCATGGGTCTCTTCACTGTCACTCAGATCCCACAGAACCTTTGCACTTGCCATTTTCACTGCTCTGATTGATCTTCCCATAGGATCTACAAAATTACTAATTTTACCATGTAAATCACTTTGCTTACTGTTTATACTTCAGTCTGCGTGTTCAGTTGACTTCAGTGCTTCATTCTCTGATACAGTGGCTTTCTTGAGATTTTTCCATTGTTTTTGCAAATAGGAAAAACTTTAAAAACTCTTCTTACATTAGTAACAATTTAAATGAGTCAAGTACTTTGGAGAGGAAATTTTATTTTCTCTTATATCCATATAATTCAACATTTTTTCAAAATACTCTTCAGAATACTAGTACTTCAGGATATTCATTGGTGCCCAGTGAAAAGCTGCGTTGAGCAAAGTCAGTCATTTCTTACTGCAGGACTCATCCAAGCCTTTAATATGTTAGTACGTCTTGTGACCCTTCACCTCTAAGCCTATTTTTGATTAGTGTGTAGCAAAATTATGGTAACCTGTGGTTTTTTTTTTGGAAGGATACTTCTGTATTTTGCTTTTTTTTTTCGATCTGGAAATTTTTTGATGATGCCAAATATATCTAGGTCTTTTCCATTAAGTTCAGGTCTGGTTAATGCTAAGAATGTTTAGTTTGCTATGGTTCAATTTCTCTCTACTTTCTGTTTTCTACCTTGATTTGACTTGGTTTGGTTTTTCTGGTTTCTAGTGGGCTCCCTGCTGCCTCCACTATAGACTTCACTTTGCTAGAGCAGCTTCTTTTCCTCTCGGCCTACTTATTTCTCTACCCAAGTGCTTTTTTTGCAGGCTTCATGGCTTCTTTTATCCTATTTAGCCACAGCAGGCAGATATTTCCAGTTTTTCCTGATTTTTTTTCATTTCATAATTTGCAAGCTATTTTTACTCTGAGTCTTTAGCAGTCTTTCCCCTTTTCCTCAGCAAGAGAAAAATGAGCATGGACCTCCTGTGATGGTGGTTGTTTTTGGCAACTCTCTGGACGTGAGGTGTGCTGTTACTTCCCTGTTGTGGTGGCAGATTTCCCATCTCAGCCTCCATAGTGTTTGGGTGAGAAACCACTGTTAGTTCTTCTTCAGGGGGTATAGCATATTATGGTTCTAGTGCTGGTCAGCAGTGAGGCACAGCCCAGGATGCACTCACTGTATTACTAACTCCTTGCCCCATTCTTGTGATTCTGTAGGGCCACATGACTCACAGTGTGTCCTAGGTCAGAATAGAAAGTGCTCACTCATTTAGAGACTCCGTGACATTTTGGAATTGTCATCAACTTGACATCCAAGTGATTAGTGGCTCCTTCTCACTGACATAGTGTAGACCAATGTGGGTATCATCAAACTTGGGGACCAGTATGCTAGTGTAATAGGATCTGGGACCCCACATCCATCAGCAACAAATGTGGTAGTGGACAGAATGGTCCTTCACCATAAAGAGTTTGAGGACCACTGCCTTAGAGTGCAAAGAAAGGAGTTAATAAGATCAGGAAGATCCACTCTGGATAACTTGAAAATAATTGTGGTTTATGGGAGGGGATATTTACCTAATTTTGTGGTCAGTGCAGCCCCAATAACCCAGAGCCAATGGAATGTATTAAAATTAAAACCATTATTATCATCATCATCGTCATCATCATTATTATTATTACTATTGTTACTGTTACTATTATTATTATTATTTTGCCTTTCTGGTCAGTGGTGAGTTCTGTTTCAGAAGATGTATCAAAAGGGCCAGATTAGTTAGTTCAAGTCATAACATGTCAGGCCATAGTCTAAGTTTTCAGTGCTATAGTTATTCTGTGTACAATGATGGAAGCAAGCATTCTAGGTCATTTTTGTGTGTCTCATGTGTTGATTTAGATGGTCCCATTTTTTTCCTTAATAGTTTTGCTATCTGAAGTTAGACTTGTATTGATAGTAACATTCCATCATAAAATGATGTTCTACAGAAAGTGAAGAAAATGATATCCTACCTTCTTTCAACAAAAAACTTCATTTTTCCGTATAATCTAATTTACATCCTAAGTCAAGTCAGCTTTTCAAGTATCTGCATATTAAATGCAGAAAACTTTGGATACACTTGAATAAGATTTAAATCATTGTGCCTATCATATTCTACAGAGGCTAAAAAGCCATATGGGAGGAAATACAGAAAAATGAAGGGACCCTGAAGTGGAATGGGGTGAAAAAAAATACTTTTAGGCAGGAGAAAAAGAAACAAAAATAACTTGAAGATTTTGTTATTATTCACCTCAAAGCTTTACTTAAAAAAGTGATTTGACTGCTGATATTCAAAGTTGGATGATTTGGTGAGTGATGTAGAGGTAAAAATATCCATAGTTTGAACATTAAGTTGGCTCTCTCAGTGTAATTTGTATGGAGTCAATATTATGTTAGCACCATTCACAACCTCTACCAATAAAATTAAGTACTCTATTGAAATGCTATAATTCATTATTTTACATTTTTCTAAAAGTAATACATTTTGTCCTTCGTAGTCTGATGAGAGGTGTTAAAAGTTAGAAATGGAATTTATTTTTGAGGCATTAAAGGAGGGAAAAATTGTGTGACTGATGGCTATGGAACAGGCTTATAAATGCTTCATTGCCAATTTGTTTGATGTAACCCATGTCCTGCCATAGTGAGAAACAGTTGGTTGGAGCATATTTTGAGCACCTTTTGAATGTGTTTTTTTTTTTCAGGCTTTCTGGACACTTTAGATAAGAAGCAGTAAAAGAGCTATTTTAAAAAACATGTATAAAGAAAATACAATATTCTCTGTCACATGCTTGGAATGTGAGCCTGCAGTGTGAACACCTTAGAAGAGGTGCCATACATTGATTATTTCAGCCCTCTCAGTTTACTTATAAAATAAATGAAGTCAGCTCTTGGCCCCTCCAAGTCCCTAAGAACACTTCCATCATTTACCACTTCTTTCCAAGCATTACCCAAGGATGACGTGGTGAAGCCAACTTAATGACAACATCAGAAAGAAAAAGAATTCCTGATCCTTGCCTCCCCCTGCCAAAGAAAAAGAGTCTGTGCAGCAGTCATATAAGAGACATCCTTGGCCGTAGAGCATACCTTGCCTCTGAAACATGGCACAAAAAACATCAGTTTGAGATTTAGATTGAAAGAACCTTTTTAGTGCATCTAGGAGGATGAACAGCTTCCTCCATCAACCATGAAATATGAGGGAAGTGAGGTGGTTGGATCACGTTATGGATTCATGTTTGCCTGGCATCATTTCCTGAGTACCTGCTGTGTGGAAGTCATGGGGAAGGACTGTGAGGCACCAGGATGAATGAGAAATAGTCCCTCTCTACTTGGGAACCAGTCCAGAAGAGGTAGAATCTGTGCTCAAGCAAGACAAACCCATCTAGAATTCAAATTAGAAGGTATTACTCAAGGAATTTTAGTGTTCAGTGAATTAGAGCACACTTCATGTCCAGCCAAGGCACCAGCTCTTCCCTTCTCTCCTTTCTTTTTAAATTTTTGGTTGCATTGTGTACTTTATTCTTTGCTTATCTAATCATACAATACAGAGAACAGCAGTGGCTCTGATACTCCGTGATTTGGAATAAGGGTTGGCTCTACCAGAAATTTTCAATAGCATTCACTTTAATAAACTGTGAACATTGACAACTCATTGGTCACAGGCAAGCCTAGTGTAAAAATGTTAAAAATGTCAGCCTGTAGGGTTGGCAGTTCAGCCACCACGTAGCAGCTGTTAATGATGGTGTAAAATTCTTTCCATAAATAATGTTAAAGGTGAGGGGAAAAGGTTGAACTTCTCAGAATGTTGTGTTTCTTTATCAACCTTCCAAACCATAATGCAGGATGCAGTTATTTCCTGAGACATGTCTTGGATTATATTGTTATGGTAACATCAGTGGGGGGAAACAAAACCTAACCCCATTTAAAAAAATATTTTATATGGCTGTAAAAGGGAAATGATTCATACCCACATCACTCACAGCTGAGATTAAAGGAGTGTCTCACCTAGAAGCTTTTCAATATGAAGATATAAAAATCCTAGTCCTTGTGCCCATCATTTCATGGCCCCTTCGACTTGCACCGGAAATCAAAGATTTGTAAAACACTGCATTCACATATCCCAGAGTTTCATTTTACCACACTTACTACATACAGATGCATTGACTCAAATCGGAACAAGATGTGATGTAACTGAGAAAGAATCCTTAAAATATTATGTTTCCTCCCCCTGAAAATTCCCTCAAAGCATATATAAAACCCAGATGAAAGCAGAATATTGAAGAAAGCCTTTAAGGCTGAAAAGCAGGCTGCATTGACTTTCCTTGTATCATATTATGCATACATATTATAGTGATGTCAACGATTAAAAATAATGTTATGCTGCATTGTGAACTGATTTTATGTTTAAGATTAGATAACTCTTCCCCAGCCCCTCATGACTTCCTTTTATGCCCTAAAGGCAAATCCTTTCTCTTGGGTCAAGAATATAATAAGGTAGGTTTTCCTCTCTCTGGGATATTGTGTCTGTCTCACTGTGTTTAAATTGATGCAGAAAGCTTTACAGAGCAAAATACAGTATTTTCTTTGTATATGAGCCAGCAGTTGACCAACCCATAGGGAATTCTCTGTGTTGAACCTTTTAAAGGTACAGATTGGGTATGTTTGAACTGGTGATACTCAGTGAAATCCACTAGGAAAGTGGATTGGCCATGGCTTTGTCATGTGGTGTTGAGGGGAAAATCATTATTCTCACCATGATTTGTAAATGATAAATTAATTCATGAAAATTACCCAGCTCATTTTATAATAGTTCAAGGCAGAAATAAAGAGGAACTGCAGTTTGTGTAAATGTATTTATATATAATTTAAAGAAACGTAACAAAAGCAACTTTTCTGCATTTCCATCAATGTATAAAAAGTTACCACATACCTTCTGGGAGCTGAACCGTAGACTCTGGTATTCAAAAATAGTAGATTTACTGTTTGAAGTAAAGGGGAATTTTCTCTCTGGTTTGCTATCTTCTTCCAGACCACCAGCTGCCAGAGGTCAAGGCCATTTCCAACCAAGGATAACTTATTTAACCCTTGAAATTTTGTTTATTGGTTTTGATAAAGCATAAGCAGTACACTTTGCACGCATATGTGCGTGTGTGTGCCTGCAGGAGTGCATGTGTTTTCCTTCCTTCCTTCCTTTGCGGGGTGCAGGTCACCCTCTCTTTTCTGAGAACTTTCTAGAATATTTAATGAAAATAAACTAAGATATTCTCCCTCTGGCTAGCCCTTTGGCTCTTTATTTCTGACGAATGAGCTGGTTCTTTTTTTTTTTTCTTCTTCTCTTTCTTAATCTTGAATTTTCCCCTTTTTTTCCCCTTAGTTCCATCTATGTGTAAGTGGAAAGTTTAGCTCTGGATTCTGTTCTTAACTATGTCACAAACTCATGGTGTACTATTAGATTAGTTTCTGACTCTCTCTGAACATCAGGAAAATCTCCTCTAGGAGTTAAAGGATGAGAAGGAATTAGCCAAGTGGGAAGACGTCAGACAAGCAGGCCAGGTGCAAGAGCCGACATGGGCAAAGATATAGCCTGCATGCCAGGCCCCTGGAAACAGATGAGAGAAAACAACAAAACAAGAATGATTGTTAATGCTGTCCACCACCCTCCTGTGGCCCTGTACAATAGAGTCACACTTCTTCATGGGGAGCACTTAGATACTAAGACAACCTGGAACCATGATGTCCTCCTTGACTCTTTCTAAAAATACTGTCTTGATACTTGTGTTGTGGCTGAGTGACCTGAAAAATGAACAAAGGTCATTTTGCAGATAACTTAGAGAACAAATAATACAGTTTTACTTTAAATATCCAGGTGTAGAAATGTGGCCCACACATTGAGTTTCAATTAGTTTTAGTCTCTGGGATTTTTGTTTGTCTGTTTGTTTGCAAGAGCATTTACTGTTTTTCCCAATGGAATGTTAAAATTCATAAACTTTTAGCTAGTTCCTGTGCTGTTATAATCACAGGATATTAATACTACATTCATAGGCAATGTGGAGACAATTAAGAGAGCCACCTGTATGTTGGCATATGCTTGAAAGGTGAAATGAATTTTTTTAAAATTTGCATGATTATTCAGTATGTACTGGCCACACTTTTCTAGGAGAATGTGCTTATGAGAGAGTCAAGCCCCCTAATTAAAAACATTTTAGGAATAAATTAACACTTCTTGAGAAATGAAATTATTTCTTTGGTAGAGAGGTGAGACAAAGTAAAAAAGAGCAGAAATGGCTTAAATTTATGGGAAGTCACCTCCATGAGTGATTTCACCGCGTGAAGAATGATACTTAACTTGAGATGGGCTGACCTCCCAGTTCTCTTTTGGAAGGGTCACAAATCATTTTGTGCACACAGACCCCTTTACTTTTATTTTTTTCATTACCAACTTTAAACCTCTGTCTCTTTGTAAAGTGTCTTCCTTATTTATCTTTCCAGTTGAAACTCTATAGGAGCAAACCTTACTTCATGGTTTCTCCCTGTACAAATACTTCAGTAATGGCAGGGGGCAAAATTTCTATTACGTTAATGAGATTTCCACAAGCAGGTGAAAAGGGAAATATATCCTTTAGTCTTCTGTTACTTAACAGCCTTACATTTGGAAGAAATCTGTATAACCTATTGGCAAAAACAGAAGCCAGGGGGAAAATTTCAGTGAGAAAGAGTGTAGCTTAATCACAGGGGTAACCTGGCCATTTTTTCTCTTTTTATCTGAATCTTTACAGAATTATTTCAGGACAAACCTATAGTAAAACATAAAATTACTTTCTACAGCTAATGAAACATGAAAGTTACGATTATCACTTACATGCCAGAGTCCTTACCCCAGAGTTAATGTCACTTCAACATTGTCATGGTGAACAAAAATAAATTTTAGAATTCCTTTTTATTAATAATGAATAGAAACCAACTAAGGTAACTGAATTAAGTCTTTAACTAGCTCAAAACCTCAGTCTACAATTGAAAGGTAAGAGGGTACTTCTGCCTGGTTGACTCCAAAGCATGTGTGATGCTGAGGCTTATCCAATTGTTGGGAGTGGAGGTATCACAGGAAATTGTTGCTGTTTCCTGTGGCTTCTGGTTCTCAAAGCACAGACATAAGGCAAATGGCAGATTGGGACTATACTGAGGCCTAGGACCACATCAGCTCTAAATGTGGTATTTCCAATAACACATTCCTCCAACAAATATTTATTGAACATCTACTCTACTGGATATTGTTCCAGGCACTTGAGATATATCATTGAACAAAACTGATAAAAATCCCTGCCTATGTGGAATGCACATTCTTGTGGAAGAGGACAGACAGTAAATCATAAATAGCCTCTGTACATAAATTAAAGCATGTTAGAGGTGATCAGAGCCATGGGGAAATACAGAGCACTGGGGTAAAGGGTTAGAACTTTCAGGGACAAGGAGGAGTGATCTGTCTTGTTAAGGAGGCCGAATTTGAAGGACTCGAAGGAAGTAAAATAATCTTGACCTAGTGGCCTCATCCTAGATGTAACTCAGGTGCTTCCAGCTACGTATCCAGTTGTCCAGCCTCTGGGTGGCATTCTCCTTTAAGGCACTGGCTCTGTTCTTCATCTGGTGTTCTGTGGCAAGCCAGGTGTGCCCCCCAGGTCTCTGTGGTCCTTGAGTCCCCTTGCATTCCATCCCATCTTGCTGGGCACTCAGTCCCTGGTGACTGCTCCATTTCCTTCATTCTGTCACCCAGACCAAGAGATACAGGGGGGCAGTTTTCTCCAGCACTGCAACTGCTCTCAATGGAAGGCTGTTACACAGCACTGAATTTTAAACAACTTGGGGGAAATAAAGAGGGTTCATATTGCAAAAGCCCTAAAAATTCATTACTCTAGGTTTTTTGTCAAATGTTCATTAGAACAGTTTCTGCACCTTCTACTAACATAAAGAAAACTATACCTGATATGGAGCAGTTAGTGTATGCCCATATCATATAAGAAGTCTTCTTTTTATACCTTTGTATATATCAGCAATAAGGGATTATGGTGTTTAGAAGGGGAGGGTAGCTTGTGAATTAGTTAAGAGTTGATTGAAAAATGATAGAGAGAATCATTCTACACGTTGAAAAGCTTGCTAAAGCGAGGATGTGCAAGGGTTTCCTTTTTGTGTTTTTGGTAAGACAAACCTGAAAAGGTCCTGGGCAGTGGACATGCTAGTTTTCCATAATGTGGGGACACGAAGGAAGGAAGAAACTCCTGAATTCTTCTGGGTAGAGCTCACTTTTTAATTGCAAAGGTATCCATGGTGTGAAAAGTAATTTTTTAAATAGTACTCCCTTCTGCATTTCAACAGCCAGATTGGGATAAGATCCAATGGATATGTCTTACTCAGTTTTGGCTCTTCAGTGTTTAGCACAGTAACTCTCATTGTAAATGAGCATTGAGTTAATAGCGAATTAATGAGTCAGCTCAGTGGGACTGTGGGCAGATTTCCAAATGGATAATTTTGCCTGCTTGCCTGCTCTGTCTTTTCTTCCAATAGTTCTTGAGATCTGCCTGTGTTTCTATCATCAGCAGTCTCCCACTCCCTTTACATGCTCACACATACACACATTCTCACTGATCTCTGGCTGCTGAAGAAGACTCCCAGTGCTTTTCATGCAGGACCCTCCCTTTGCAATGTGGTGGGCAGAAGACCTTCAGTGAAAGTCATGGTCAGCGTTGGGACTAGGATGGCACCATAATAAGTTTTTCTAGCCCATATCTTCAAAGGATTCTATTTTTAAAAAGTTGGCTTTTCTCCAAAAATTAAAAATACATTATAATTTGAAATCCAAATACATTTTTATTATTATTTTAACAAATATTATAATCATCAGAATGAAGACATCACAACTTATAAAACAGTATGTAGTTTTTAGGGCTGATTTGTAATGTTTAGAACCAAAATTGAGTCATTTGGAGGACCCATGGTTGTTTTTATAAGGGCAGTGAATTAAAAGTGCAAGGTGTGCTATTATGTTATTATATCTATTCACCCAACCTTTCAAATATAACAAAACAAAGCATAATTTTAACACTAGGTTGAAAAGTATGACTGCTGTGGAGATACTAGTTTGAAATAGTAAACATTAACTCTCCTTTCTCTCCATGGCAGAAATCCAGACCCACAAGATGGGAGGGTTTTAATACCCTTGGACGTCATTTGGCTTTTGAAATCTTTGAGTTGGCAATAAATGCCATTCCTTTAGATGGTAATGTTTTTCAGATATACTGTTAGAAATGATCCATACATACGAGTGACAAGTTCATGTGGTCGTTGGGAGACGTTGAATTTTATGGCCACCTTTCTGGACCCTCTGGCCTTGTGCTCCTCAGGCCAGGAGCCTGTTGAAGTACAGGAATGTGGGGCTTTAACTGTTTCTCCTTTGAAGCTATAGAGCTATGATCACAAAACTAGTACTTACTGTGCTTGGTGGATTTGCTCATTTGTAGAAATGAGATAGAAGATGTCTTTTTGAAGGCTGGCTTTCTAAATTATTTCATTCCATGATTACACAATTAATGAAATTATCTTGCCTGTCTGAATATAGTATCTTGTTATTTCTAAAATGAATATTAATACATTCTTGTTTAAC
>VMDR010020236.1:0-17717 GCA_007922815.1 Macrotus californicus
CCCTCCCTTGCTTCCACCCTCCCCCTTGGTTATGTCCATGTGTCCTTTATAGTGGTTCCTGAAAACCCTTCTCCCCATGATCCCCTCCTCCCTCCCCTCTGGCTCTTGTTAGATTGTTCTTAATTTCAATGTCTTTGGTTATATTTTGTTTGCTTTTTTCTTTTGTTGATTATGTTCCAGTTAAAGGTGAGATCATATGGTATTTGTCCCTCACCACTCTTTTTGAAAAGGAAAAAGGCCACCTTCTCTTGGGCAACAGCTGAAGATGGAGTAGAAATAGACAGGACTGGGCTCCAAGGAAACACATTCTGCCAGTAGGTATCACTTACCTTAGGCAAGTCACTTCGTCTCTCTGGGCTCGGTGTAATTAGGGCATAGAACTGAATGCAAGTGAAAATTTTCCACTTCTGTCTTCTTCTGTGCGGATCTCCCTCACCTCTCTGAAGAACAGGGCACCTGTAAAAGAGCCCATCCAAACAATGTGTTTTCTTATAGCTCCTTCTTCCAATGGTTACTCCCAGGTTTATTACACTAACCTCCTCTGCTTTGCCCCTTCCTCATCATTAAGTGAAATTCTTCTTGGTTCCTGATTCCTGAAGGAAAGTCATGGTGATCTGTAAGACATAGAGGTGAATGAGGCCAGTGGAGTCTTCCTGTGGCGGATGGAAGAATCTGCCTTCAAGTTGCTCTCCTTTTAAGAGACTGTCAGAAATGCTTAAGGTATATAGCTCAAAGAATATCAACGGATTTTATAATTGTAATTAATGACAAATGCATCTTAATACTTTGAGTAGATTGTCTATTATATGTCTGTTGATAAAATAATAGAAATATACTGGGTGGAACAAAAGTAGATTTACAGTTGTTTATATAGAAAGTAATACAATAATTAATAAATAATGATACAAGAATAAACTCTGTTTTGCATACTCACAACTGTAAACCTACTTTTGCCCCATGCTGTACCTTTGAAAATGGGATATTTCAGCTGCAGAGACCTCAGAGTTCTTACTACAACCCCTTGTTTACTGAAATCTCAACTCAAAGGAAGAGGAATGATTTCCTGAAGGCTATGTGAATTAGTGGTATGGACTGAATTAGATCCCAGTGATAAATCACCATAGGAGACTTCAGTGTGACAGAGAAGTTGGGTGGTGGGGAAGTGTTTGACCTCCTTTTCAAATGTCCCCAGTGGCCTATACAAACAGCCATAGTGCTAATAAAGAGTTAGATAAAAGGAGCAAATACTAGCTGTGGCCTTTTGGTGCTTATAAATCTTCTTTATGCTCTATGTAACAGACATCTATTGGCCATTCTGTTGCAGACCAGGAACTAGATGCAGAAAGACGGAAGGGCATATGTAAGGTCCGGGCACCGGTACCTTCCGATGATTGCTGCCTGACTGTTTACAGAACTCATCTGTAACCCTCCTTACCAACGTGAGGAGTAGATCGCGTCATTCCGAATTTGCACACAGGGAATTCGAGGCTCAGGGGGGTTAGGAAATGTAAGCAGTTGGCCCCGTAACACACAGCTGGTAAGTGGCAGGATGTAGAAGAGGAGTCCAGTTCCTCTGAATGAGTGACAAGAAATCTACCTGCAAAAATGGACATATTTAAGGTGAACCCACTGATGGACTAGGCCAAACACAGGGTGTGTTGTAAACTAGGCGCTTGGTAGTTGAGGAACAAAAGAAGGAGCAGAGGGGCAGCCGTGCTCAGCAGCCTCGCATGTGGCCGTGCCTTGCACATCTGCCCAGAGCACGGATTAATCTGGCCTGGAGACACATAGTTGGCAACCAGCGAGTGCTGCTTTACCATGCACGCTGACTGCTATTGCTGTAGCATGTTCTTGGCACTGCAGAGCCCAGAATCTCTCATGTATCTTTTGTCTTTTTAAAAATTTAGCTTGACATATGCCCACATGTTTTTCATGCTCGGGCTGAACGTGTGCCATTCGCGAACCGTCAGCTCTCACACACGCCCAGCCACCACGCGAGCTGCGGTGCCTGACTCCACAGAGTCGCAGTCCACGGAGACGGCGTGGAGATGGCAAACTCCACCTTGGGCAAAGTCGGTTAAACAAGCAATAGCTCGATGTACAAAATCAGATGATCTGGAGGTGCTTTTTCATCCTGTCGAAGAATTAACTGCAAAATCCTCTGTAGTTTAAGATTGTTTAATATATGTCAAGCCAGTTTCCAGCTCTGAAAAAAGAATAATGCTTTGCGTATACCTAGGGGCTTCTATACCATGGCATAGAAAACGCGGCCCTGACAGGAGAATGAGGGCTAGCCTGGCTCACTTCATGACAAACACAGTCGTGTATTTAAAGTACTACAGTGTGTAGAAGCACTTTTATCCATTCCTCATGTAATCAATAGTAGCCAACATTTCCGAGTACCTATTATGTGCCAAATTATGGTTTAAACATTTTCAATTTTTTCACTTGATTCTGACAACAGCCCTATAAGGTGTGTGTATTACAGTTTCCTATTTAAAATGTAGAAAGTGGGGCGCAGAGTAGCTTGTGCAAGGCCACGCGGCTAGGAAATGACAACATCAGAATTCAGACCCAGGGCTTGGGGCATGAGTGGTATGTACAGCTACCCTGGGAAATGTGACATTTCACTCCCATCCTGCAGGGGAGAAGAACAAGCCCCAAAGTGTCAAGTAACTTTACCAAGGCCACCTGGCTGATTTGAGGTAGGACTGGAACCCAAGTCTGCGACGTTAAGGCGGTGTGTTTTCCATGAGTTGCGTCTTGGAGGAGAGGCTGTGGGAGGGTGGCAGGCGGGGCTGGTCCCTTTGCACAGACAGGTTTTAAGTCTGCCAACAGCAAGGGAGTCTCCAGTGGGATAGTCCCGACACTGTGGAGTTGGCCTGGGGCTATTTGTTTGAGGTAGACAAATAAGAAACACAAAGCAACAGTGGGGAGAATCAGGCTGCCTTTTGTCTCCAGCAGGCAGCTGGCAAAGCGCTGACCTTTCAGACTTCAAAGGAGGCGTTTGCTCAGTCACACACAGATGGCCTTTTGGAGACTGGAAAATGTTGATTGCCACGGTTGGGTTCTGCCCTGGTCCTGGATGAATAATAACCGCAGACACCATTCATTGAGTCCAGTTATGTGCCTGGTACTGTGCTGACCCCTACATGATTTTGAGCCCTTATATAGCTCCTCTGAAGTAGGTGACACTGTTATCACCCCCACTTTGCCAATGAAGAGATGGAGATCAGAGAGGCAAAGTGGCTTCTCCAGGGTCATCTGGGTAGTAAGTGGCAGAGCCGGAATCTTCTCACTGTGCCTTGTTGATTCTCAGAAATCAAGTACAAGTTGGAACTTCTGTTCTGCCTTCCCTAACTGGTCTACTCAGTTTTCCTATCTCAGGGAAGTCCATCCTTCTAGTTGCTCAGGATAAAAACCTTGGAATCACCTTGACCTCTCTCCTCTCCCACACACTCCATACCAATCTGACAGGAAATTCCATTGGCTCTACCTTCCAAATAGACCCAGACTGTGACAGACTTCACTTCTTCCATTGCCACCACCTTGATCAAACCCATCATCACCTCTGCACAAACTGAAATTTCTTCTATGAGTGTCCCTACTTCTATCATTGTTCCCCAATAGCCTATTACCAATGCAAACCCCAAAGTCACAAAGTTAAAACAAACGTCCGGTCAGGAGGCCATCTCCAATGACTCCCTGTTTCTCTGGAGGGAAGTCCAAGGTCCTCACAGTGGTCCACACAGGCAAAGAGAGTCTGTGACCCCCAAGACCTGTGACCCTCCTACCTCATCCCCTTCTAAGTACTCCTGGCCCAGTCTATTCCACCCGCCAACCTTCTGGCCGTTAGTCAAGCATGCCAGGACACTGCCCTCTTGGGGACTTGGAGCCAGCTGTCCCCTCTGCCTACATGTTTTTGCCCCAGATTGTCTCAGAGGTCATTCCCCCACTTCAAGATTTTACCCAAATCTCACCCTCTTGGTAAGGCCTACCCAGCCTGCTTCCACTTAAAACTGCAATTCTCCTCTCTATAAGCCTGGTCTCCCTTAGCCTGCTCTGTGTTTCCCATACCACATAGCACTCATGAGCATGTAAAAAACTGTGCATTTCATTATTTGTCTGGCTTAGTTGTGGACACTGAATGTTCCATGAAAGACTCACTGAGTAGAATGGAAGTCCTACAAGGAGAGAGGTTTTTGTTTGTCTGGTTCACTGTTGTATTCCCAGAATATAAAGCTAAAACAATTCCTTATTTTTTATAGGTACTGTAAAAAAAAGTAGAAAGAATGAATGAATGAATAAAAAATGAGAAAAGGCTCTTTTTCTGCCCTTGAGAGAGAAGAAACTGAAAGAGAAGCAGTGAACATGTGTAAGGGAGTGTTCTTAGGGTCCATCCTCATACTGAGGACACAGGCCCTGCCTTCCTGACCGACCTCCAGGTCCGGGAGGACTGGGACAGATGAGAAAGTGCTGGAGGCTCTGTGGCCTGCACACGTGGAAGAAGCAGGATGAGCTCATACAGGTGCCAACTGAGGCTGGGTCTTGCCCTGGCTATGGATCTTGAAGTCATTTCTTTGTCACCTGGTGGCAAGGCAGCGTAGCACTTGTTCTAGAGAAAGCACTCTGTCCCTAGAATCAGGGCTGCTTTAAGAGTACCAAACTGCATTCCCCAGAGGGTAGGAGCTGCCAGGCTGCCAACCTTAGCACATGCCAAGCGCTTCCCAGTTGCAAATCAGTATCTCAAAAATAACGTTCCTTGACTTACAATTCTTTGACTTTACAATAGTGTGACGGCAATACGCTGACTAAAACCGTGCTAAACCATCCACACATGTCAGTGCTCCTGTGCCTCTTACCTACCGTTTGTTCTCAAGCCTTATCAGAACAGAGAGAAATTGATGACACTGTTGGGCCAGCATTCCCATTACCCAGCGATTAATTTCAGCTCAGTGTTTCAAACCTCCCCGGGCCCAGTATGCTTTCAGTTGTGTGTGTTAGTGGTGAGCACCATACGACCACATGAGCTATTCAACACTTTTTTATAAAAAAGGGTTTGTGTCAGACGACTTTGCCCAGCTCTAGGCGAATGTACATTCCGAGTGCGTTTAAGGTCAGCTTGGCGGAGTCGTAGTGTTCAGTGTGTTAGGTGTGTTAAATGTGTTTTTGACACACGATATTTTCAACTTATGATGGGTTTATTGGGTCACAACCCTGTCATAAGTCAAGGAGCATTTGTATTGATTTTGTTACTTTTCTTACTGTATGGAAAACAGGAATATTTACGTTCCACCGAAAGTTTGCAAAGCCCCAAATTTAGCTCTATGATGTAGCTGTCTGTAGACCTGTAAGGACACCTCTCTTTTTAAAGTGGATTCTGGAACTTCAGAATCCAGTGGGTATGACTTGGATGGTAGCTGTCCCTTTGCTCCAAGCTATTCAGACACTACTAAGACTCTTGGCAATTTTACCCGAGGCATCAAAAGTCCTGCCAAGAACTCTTTTCTAAAATCCCATCTACAGCCCTGGCTGGTGTGGCTCAATTGGAGCATCATCCTGTAATTGAAAGGTCACGGGTTTGATTCCTGGTGAGGGCACATACCTAGGTTGTGGTTGTGATCCTCGATTCCTAGTCTCTGGTCTAGGCACATACGGGAGGCAGCTGATCAATGCTTCTCTCTCTCCCTTCCTCCCTTCCTCTCTCTCTAAAAGCAACGATTAAAGTCCTTGGGTGAGGATAAATAAATAAGTACATAAATAAATAAATAAAATCCCATCTACGTAGTTTGTAAACCGACCTTAAGAAGATTGTTTCTCCATGGGAATATCCAGATTCAGACACTGTTCACCTGAAGACGCCGGAGACAGATACTACTCACAGGACTCACACGAGTGGGCTGTGTCAGAAGGGCACATCACACTGACATGTTCTGAAACCCCTGCCAAGAGGAGCAGCTGTGGAAGAACAGAAAGAGTCCTGGACCTGAAGCCAGGAGACCTGCATTTGTGTCTGAGCGCTGCCTCCTACCTGCTGTGTGTCCTTAGGCATGTCACTTCCCCTCTCTGAGCCTTGCTTCAGTGCTCTAGAAAGGGAGGCTTATAACATGTGCCCTCCTCACACTGCCTCATTAGATCTCAGAAGTTCTTTGTAAACTATAAAGTTCCGTTCAGGTATGAGGGGCTTTTATGCTTTTATTTGAATAAAAGTTCCTGCTCCTTAAGTTGTTGGCAGGGTGATGTATGATGTTTCAGAGGGGGAAGGAAGGGGAGGCCAACAGTGCCAGGCTTTCCCCACGGCTGGGCATTCGGGGCTGCTGGAAGGCAGCTGTGTTTGGGGACACCTCCTTCCCTCTGGTTCTGGTGATACACTGGGACATTATGTGGCCAGTGTAGACTGGTCCCGATCTCCAGTTCCTTCCATCATAGAATGAATGAATTCACACCCCTTAACAATTCAGCTAGAACCCAGGTGTAGCCCAAGGCAAGGCTTGCTTTGTCTAGGTGGCATCTCTTATCTATCCATCAGCTTGCCTGAGGAGGGAGAGCTGATGTTGTTTGGCGCTGACAAGGAGAACAGTGCAGTGAATATTTACAGTTGTGCCCTCACATCTGCAGGGCTTAGCTTGGCACTGAGCATGGCAGCAATAAGAACAGCAAGGGGAGCACATTCCCCTTCAATTTAATGCAAGGGGTACGTGGTGAGCTCTGGGCTGAGCATGTATGGGGTGGGTGTGGGGTTGGGGACCTGGCTCTGGTGTGGGAGGGAGGGGTTCAGGCCTTGCCCCGTCCACAAAGAGTGAAAAAAGGGAAAAGGAGCTCGAGTCCCTTTGGTCCATATTCTGGCTTTGTCATCTTGTAGTCACATGACCTTTGGCCAGTCTCTGAAACTCAGTTTCTCCCCGGAAAAACTATAATAATAATAGTAATGCTTAACACACAAGGCTCCTGTAGGCTTTAAATATGAACACTTTGTGAAAGCCCCTGGCACACAGTAAGCAGATAACGCAGTCAACACTTGTTTTGAATCTTGTTGGAGTGGAAAGACAGCCACATGGGAAACAATTAAAGAACAATACAAGGCAGCAAACGATAAGGCGCTGAATTAAATATCGCCAGGTGCCAACCTGTGTGGCACTGACAGCTGCGCTCAGCCCCCAGCAGCGCTGGAGAGCGCTGCTGACAATAGGGTGTCTGTCTGATTTCACAGGAGAGGAAGGGCCCTCCGCCCACCGTGGAGCCATTCTGTCTGGGCAGGGGAAGACTCCATCTCCCCATGTACCACCCATTTCTACATCCTCTTTGCTGAACTGGGGGTTGGAGGGTTCTTTCCCTTGCAATTCAGCTTAAATGTATTAAGTCCTTTGGATGTAGACCTGTACTAGGCTCAAAATAGGTAAAACACAGGCCTGTCCTCACAGAGCAATTGGAAGACAGTGTGCATCTGTGTGTAGATGAAAAGTCAATATATACATTTTATAGATACGGATACAGATAGATATAGATACATACATTTGACTCCTGAACAATGTGGAGTAAAAGGCACTGATCCCTATGCAGTAAAAAATCCATGCGTAACTTTTGATTCCCCCTAAATTTAACTACTAATAGCCTACTGTTGACCAGAAGCCTTACTAATAACATAAATAATTGATAAACACATATTTTTATGTTATATATATTATGTACTATATTCTTAAAACAAGCCAGAGAAAAGAAAATATTTTTAAGAAAATTGTAAGGAAGAGAAAATGCATTTACAGTATTTATTGAAAAAAATATATGTGGACCTTCACAGTTCAAACCCATGTTTTTCAACGTCAGCTGTATATATACATAATAAATTCTTTACAAAAAAAGAATTATGCCTTGTGACAGAAGCCAATTCTGGAAGATTAGTTTCCAGAATAAAAATAGAGGAAAAGGAAACATGTGAGAATAAAAGAAAGCAATCAGGAAGAAGTGACTTTGGAAGTTGGTTGGACTAGAATGAGGCAGGGAGGGCAGGTAGGAAAGGCAGGGGTGGAAAGTGGCAGACATGCTCAGGCAGTGGAACGCCCATTGTGGCTGAGGTGGAGGCTGGGGTCTGATGGGAGTGGGGTGCAGAGAATCCCGAAAGGAGGTTGATGCCTCAGTGTGGAGACTCTTATGTAGTTAGGTGAGGCATTGGGCTTAATTTGCTCTTTGACCATGGAAGAGAGAGGATCTGAAAAGTGCTTTGACAAGACTTTCCCTCAGCATGAAGGACGCAATAGAGTGCAGAGAGAGGGAAGCAGAAAAGCCTGTGGGCTCTCTCAACACCAGGCAAAAGATGAGGGCCACTGGAATAGAAATGAAGAGGGGACAACGAGACATAGTTTGGAGCCAAACTCCACCTGCCATGGCAATGGTTTGGGTGTGGAGTGGTAAACACACATGGCAGCCCCCGGCCTCGAGCCCCGCCTGCCCTCTCTCTGTCCTCACATGGCCAAATTCTCTAGAGAATGAGTAGCACCTGCCACCTCTGCTCCCTCTCCACCCACTCTCTCCTTCACATCCGGCAGTGTCCCCACCCCCACCCTGCCCAGAAATGACTCTCTTGAAGGTCACCAAGGCCTTCTCCATGGACAGATCCAGGGGCCTCTTCTTCAGTCCCATCTTCTCTACAGAATTTGATACTGTTGACCTTTTACTCTTTGGAATTCTTCCCTCTTGGCTTCTGCTGCAAGACACTATCCTGGTTCACACCCACTTTCTGGTCCCTTCTCCTCCTCATTCTGTGTCCTTATTTTCTTTCTTTTGCTCCCCCAGCAGAGCATTTCCCAGAGCATGTTTTCACCTCTCTCT
Organism: Macrotus californicus; assembly: GCA_007922815.1. NCBI lineage: Eukaryota > Metazoa > Chordata > Mammalia > Chiroptera > Phyllostomidae > Macrotus > Macrotus californicus. The sequence goes on from VMDR010020236.1 coordinate 8,827, forward strand.
GTACTCTCTCCCAAGTAATATCTCCAATCTCTCACCACAACGTCAACTACTGCATCTTCCCAGTCTGTGTTAAACATATACTCCCAGCAATGGACCTGCATTTCAAAGGCCTGTGGGACTTTGCACTTGTACGTCCTAGATGACTTCAAACCTTTCCTTCAAGGTCACCTCCTCCTCCTTACTTCCCTGTTTCTGTTAATAGACCACCATTTCCCTAGGCACCTACACTCAAAATTCCAGAGCATTTAAAATGCTTCTCTCACTGCTCCTATCTACCATCATCATTCTGTCCTAGGATCTCATATCCACTCTTTCTATCCTCACCCCAGTCCCAGCTCTCCCTCAATCATGATTAGGGCATAGGAGTTGCCTTTGGGTTACTCTCTATTCAGTCTTTCATCATGAACTCATATGATCACAAAGCCAGTCTTTCCCAAATATTGTTCATGTTAGACAAATACTTTTCAGCACCTATTAAATCCTTGTCATTAAACTGACTTCTGGGAAAAGGAAAAATTAAGGTTTATGTAACTCATACACTAGTTGAACAGGCAGATGTGAAAGCCAATAATAGCCAAAAAGTAATGTAAGATAATAATACAAATGTATTTTAAGGAGTGCACAACTACTGAGGGAGAAATTAATAACTACTGAGGCAAAGTGGGAAAGCTTCAGAAAAGCTGACATTTAAACTGGTTCTTTACAATAAATAGGGGTTTAAAAGATAAAGAGGAGGAAAGTTGCATTTAAGAGAGAGGAACAGCAATTTCAAAGACAAAGAAGCGTGGAAGTAAATGGCTAGCAGGAGGCCTGGCAGCAGACTGGGTTTTAGAGGGATGTTGGTGTGGCTGGAGATATGCAGGAGAATAGTGTGAGGTCTTGCATGCTACACTGTGGAGTACAGGCTTTTTATTAGATGCAGAGGGGTGTCAAGAGATTTCTTAGTGGGGACCTGGCGAGAGTTTAGCCAGGGTAAAAAGGAAACCAGAAGTGAGCCATGAGTCAGGTCTTGAAGAACAGCATGAGGTAGATGAAGGTGAACGCCAAGTCCTATTACAAAGTGACACCAAACATCACAGAAAACTCAGTCAACAGGTCACATTGGAAGATGCCAGAGACCTTTCAGCAGACTCCTGACAAGCATGATTATGGAGATGAGAAGGTGCTAATGAAATACAGGAGATGGGACTGATTTAACTCCACCAGATACTGTTTTCTCAGCAGCTGGTCTGTTTCTGAGGAGATGCTTATGCTTTTTAGACATGATGCCTCAAAAGGCTGGGTGTGTCAGATTGCCCTCGGGACCATTACTCTGGTGACAGGATGGAGGATATAATAGAGGAGAAGAACATGGAGGCCAGAACGTCAGGAGGCTTGTCCTTTAGTCCAGGTGGGAGACAATGAGGCCACATGGACAGAAATGATGGAATTGAATAGTCAACAATCCATAAGCCCAGTGACCTCCAGCATCTGGAGTCAAAGAGAGGAAGGATCCAAGTCAACCTATATCATTTTGATTATGTCACTTGCTTGTTCAAAACTCTCTTTAAAAATACCCGTTTTCTAGAAGTGTTACCAAAATGTGGAATACAGAAGATTTTAGAATACATAAGAACATAGCACTAATTGGCATCAATCTTCATAGCCAGCAACTTGTTGACTGAGTTCTCTTTTGGTCCTTTGATAAAATGAAGGAGAAACTATTGAGTTCTAGTATGTAGGTGGCACCTTTTCAATGCTTGATAACAACCCTTTCTGAGAACAATAGAGCAGGCTCATAGCTTTTGAGAAGCCACAGTATCTACCCAAAATTTAATCTCATTGTTTATAATGTAATCACTTATAATGTAATAACTTGAGTTAATGAAAACTCAAAATCAAACTGCTTAAAAAAGTAAATTCCAAGTGGATTAAAAGTGTAAATGTGAAAGGCAAAGCTGCAGAACGACTAGACGGAAATTTGAAGACTACGTCTGCATTCTTTTACTGAACAGGTTTGTTAAGCAAGATGCAAAAGCATATAGCACAAGGGGAACCACTTTGGATTTGACCACGTAAAAATGAAATATTTTGTTCTGAGAAAGAACTCCCTACACAAATTTGAAAGTTGCCAGGCAGGGAAAATATGTTGCAAAACACATGACTGATTGTAGTCCAGACTATGTAAGAAAGTTATGTAAATCTGCATGAAACAGTAAGGAAACCCAAGTGAAAATAGGTCAAGAACATACGTAGACAATTGCTAGAAGGTAAAAGCTGATGAGATAATGTGCATATGAATAGCTGATCAACTGATTACTAATCAGGAAAATGCAAAATCAGATAAACCACTTGATACCTATGAAATTGGAAAAAATTGGAAAATAGATCAAGTATCAAGTTAATATCAAGTACTAGGAAAACAAAAACACGCTTTGCAGGGGGCAGTGTGAGCCAGTGCAGGCGTTTTGATGTAGCACTTACGTCACTTGGTAGTGTGCATGTGCACGTTCTGCCCAGCAGTTTTACTCCTTACAGCTTTCCTCAGGCAGACACACACACAGACATGTGCACAATTATTTTTTTAATAGCCAAGAGTTGGAAACAGCCCTTGGAAAATGACCAGACGGTTAATCTGAAAATTCAGCCTGGTGCAAATGGGGGAACAATAAAAATATTTTCTGAGACTGAGCAAAAATGGCTTCTTGACTAAAGGCTAAGTTAAATTCTCTTGGCATTCTATTTCTAGAATGAGTAAAGGTGAATTGACTTTAGGTGAATTGACTTTAGGTGATTTTAAAACTATGTGTCTCAGTACCATACCTATTTCATTCCCAAAACTAGCTTTGAAGAGTGTTATGGACTGAATTACCTTTCCCAGATTCATAGGATGAAGCCCTAACCACCCCCAATGTAGCTTTATTTGGAAATAGGTTCTTTTAAGGAGGTAATTAAGGTTAAATTAGGTCATCAGGGTGGTCCCTAATCCAAGAGGACTGGTGTCCTTATAAAAAGAAGAGACACCAGGAGTGAGGACAGAGAAGAAAGGGAGAGCGTGGCCATCTACAAGCCAAGGAGAGGGCTCTCACCAGATACCAACACTACTGTCGCCTTGATCTTGGACTTTCAGCCTCTGTGGGAGAATAAATTTCTGTTATTTAAGCCACTGTGGCATTCTGTTACGGCCGCCCAAGCAGATTGATAGAAAGAGCATCTGTAATTGACAGAAAATTACCAAGGAGGGTTCTGATTCTTTATTTTCCAGTTTGTCTTGCTAGAGACCGCCGTGCCGATGTGTGCAAGTCCAACGCAAGTTAGTATTTGACCCGCAGAATCTGCTTCACCCTCCTCCACACCCTTATAAAAACAGATTTGCATCGACCTCTGTGTTGTTCAGATGTACTATTACTCATCGTTAATTGCTTCAAGAGCATTGCTGATGTGTTTTTATGGGCCACCGACTCTCTCTCTCTCTCTCTCTCTCTCTCTCTCTGTGATCTCAGGTTAAGACATTTTATTTCTTCCAATGCAAAGCCTTTGACAAAGCAGTAATGTTGACTTGGGGACAGGATATAAGATGGGATTCCAAAGCAGTGAATGAAAGTCGCCTTCCAGAAGAACTTTGCAGATTAGTTAGGGTGGCAGAAAGTCGCACACACACATGGGCAAACTAAGATTTTGACGAAGACCTTTCAGGGTATGTGCAGCCTGACCTGGACCTCCTCCCTCCACCTAATAAAATCCAAAGACGATGAGAGCTGAGTTGGCAATGCTAGTATCCGTACAGAAAGTGTGGGCAGGAAGCTGCAATCAAAAGGTCACTTAGTATTGGGAGGAGTGTATTTTTCTTCAGCATCTGAAAGGCTTAACATTCTGCACTAAGGCCAAATTGCTCTTGTGTGGAAGATTACCCTCACATCTGGTTTCACGCTCAGAAACGAGACTTACGTGGCCACGGCCAGGCTGGGTGGGATAGGTGCCAATGAATCTAATTAATTCATCTGAGAACCTAGAAGATCATAAAGACTCACAGGAGAGAATAGGTGATATGTCAGGAGAGAGTACCAACACTTTATTGATGACGAAACTGAGGTTTATAAAAGAGAAATGCTTAAGGTCACTGCCATCATGCACGGGAGAGCTGGGGCTGAAGTCTGGCAGCCATGTTCTTTCTACTGCACCTCAGTGCACACCATCTGACCCAGGACAGTGCCATTTAACGAAGGATTTGGAAGGCTTGGTGTTGCTAACTAGGGAGAAATTTTTCTTGAGAATTATAAACTGTAATTTTTTCTAATAGTGCATTGAGTGATTTTACTTGACATTTATTTAATGAGTACCAAATAAGTGCAAATCAGAGGCAGTGGGGTGGGGAGGAGCAGAGACTAGAAACAAAGATGATTAAGGTGGTTCCTGCCCTCTAAGGAGCAGCCCAGACTAGTTGGGAAGACAGATTTGCAGATAGTACAAGTGAGAGAGAAACACCCATCGGTTGCCTCTGGTACATGACTTGACTGGGGTTGGAACCCGTACCCTAGGTATGTGCCCTGATCAGGGATCGAATCCACAAGCTTTTGGTGTATGAGATGATTCTCCAACCAACTGAGCCACCTGGCCAGGGCACAAGGGCCCTTCTTGCCCAGGTCTAATGACAGTGCTACCTCAGCGTATAATGAAGAGATAAATGAAAACAGAATGACATGGAACTAAATAACTCAGGGATTCTTCTGCTTTAAGAGACATGTATCTATCAAATGAATTGAGCGTACAGCCTCTGAAGGGATTTCTCTGTGTCCACTTTCCCTGGCTCCAAACTCTCCTTTCTATTACAGTCAGAGTTATCTTTGTAAAAAGGAACCCTGATGTCACAGCCAGATTTAAAACCCGTTGATAGTTGCCCATTATTTTCAGAACAAAGTCCTGACTCTTATCATGACTTATAAAGGCGTCCATGCCCTGGTCCCATCTAGCTTTCTAGGTTCATCTCTTAACCTCCTCTGCCCAGCACTGTATGATCCAGGCATCAAATCATATTTCTTTCTCCTTCCTAGATGCACTATGTACTCTCAGTTCTGGGCTCGTATACAAATGTATATTTGTATTTTAGCCTGGCACATTTCTCTCCCTCCTCACCAGCCAAGTCTAAGCCTGGACTTCTCATTAAGTGGTTTTTTGGGACCCTTTCTGAGCCTTACCCTCTTATGATATGTGCTCCTATAATGCTGCATTTTGTCTGTGAAGGATTTTACCCACTTGGTTATTGCTGGTCTGTCTTGCTTACTGTACTGAAAGCTCTGTGAGTTCACAGAGTCACCGACATGTCCCCAGTACCTGTTTATGGGCAGATACTTAATAACCATTAAATAAATAAATGAAGTTGGAAGTCGTTGATACCTGGGAAAACTTTGTCAGAGCTCTGAGCCCAGAAGCAAACAAGACTCTGAATGGAAATTTTTTGGCAGATTAGGCTTAAAACTGCAGTAGAAAGTACCCTGATCTGTAACCCTGTGAAAGATCTCACATCTGCATACACAAGACCTATGATGAAGTCTCAGTTCTGCGAAGTAGCTGTGTAGCCTTGGTCTTTTCAACTCCCTGATTGCCATTTTTCATCTGTAAAAAGAGTAACAGTGCATATTCTACTTAATTTGCATGGTTTTGGTGCCAAGTAAACAAATGAAATTATGTAAAAAACTATTGTGATTTATAAAAGGCAAACAAAATTTAGATATTATCTACTTAAGAGGGATGGCATAGGCAAAACTGACAGAACAGGAAGTTAAAGATTACCTGTGACTTTTAACCAATTGGCCTGTAGTGGTCTCTAAGTCTTAGCCATTAAGTACCTAACAAACAAGAGGTGCCTGTGTGTTGCTGTTTTGTGTTGAGCTCAATCAATTGCTAAAATATATCTTAATGATTGTCTTATGATAATAATTGTAGAACCACTATATAGTGTAGACATAGTGCCTTCTCCATTGTGAATTCCAAACACAAAGCATCCATGGTCAAGGCTAGGGCCTAAATCCCCGGTGAAGCATCTCTGGAGATTGCTGTTAGCAGCCACAAGCCTTCTTTCCTCCAGGACTGTCTTCTGGTGCTCACCATCAGGTTGCAAAAGCTTTGATGATGCATCTTCACATTCCCAACCCCATCCTTACGGGGACAGAAGCTGTCTGCTCATTGAGTGGTATAGTGGGCTGGTTCTCTTTGGCTTTAACTTTTCAGACAAGGGACTTGGATTAACCTGATCTCTAAGTTCTTTTCTACTGCTGACATTCGATGTCTATTGAAATAAGCCCAACTAAGAACAAGGCCTATAAATGAGACATTGGTTATTGTAAACATCTGTATGGTTACATGTGCTTAGCTGCTCCTGAAATCCATGCTGCAGTCAGAACTCAGCATATCTTTGGGGGGCACAGAGGAACACACCGGAAACTCTCTGAGAGTGTTATAGCATGTAGCCTTGATACACCGCTCAGAAAGGCCCTTACGGACCTCTGCCTGGTCTGACTCTATGGGAGTCACCCAGCTTACGGTGACTGCAAACAAGAGTGCCAGAGTCGACAGAAAGAATAGGACTTCAGATTAATACTGCCCTAAATGTGCAGTTCAGTTCTACTACCTCCTGGTTGGGTGAATTTAGACAAGCTTCTCAGTCTTCCTGGGCATCAGTTTTCTTCTAAAAGCTGTCTTGTAAACATGGGATTAGGACAAAGAGGTAAGATGTGTTCAAACAAAGCACATTTATATAATAGTGAGAATCAAGTAGGTGATGAAAAAACCATAGTAAGGCAGCAGTGGATGCAGTTTTAACATATTGCTATAGAGCTGGGGTTGGTCTGGAGGGTAACGTAGAATAATGTACCATAGATACTAACCAGTTAAGTTGTAGGAAAGAAATGCCTTTGAGTAGAGAGACTGCCAGGAGTTTCTCAGACTTCAGTTAACGTCATGGGAGATTATACAACTCTTTCCTCCCAGGTCAAAGGATGGAGAAGGCAGTCCCAGTTGGCAAAAGTAGTCATATTTTTCTAGTTGGAGGGAATTTTCAAGTTTTTGTATGGATTTGTGTGTTAGCAGTTAGGAACAAAAGTCCCCAAAGCTACTGACATAGATAGTTGTTGAAGACTGTGTCCTCAAAAATCCAGCATTAGGATATGCAGAATGAGAGAGGTACAGAGAGCTCCCTGCAGTTAGGAAGGTAGCTTTGTATGGGAAACAAGCACACTGACCAGCACTAATATGCACTAGTACAAGATGCAGAAAGACAAATACCTTGTGATCTCACCTACAAGTGGGACCTAGTCAACAAAACAGACAAGTGAGCAAAATATGACCAGAGACATTGAAATAAAGAACAAACTGACAGTAACCAGAGGGGGGTGGGGAGAAGGATAATAGGGGATAATAGGGGAAGGGCCATCTAGGAACATGTATAAAGGGCACATGGACAAAGCCAAAGGGGGGTAGGATCCAGGGTGGAAGGTGGGGATGGGTAGGGAGGTGGGCAGTGGTGGTAGGAAAATGGAGACAACTGTACTTGAACAACAATACAAAAATAAATTTAAGAAAAGAGATGAAAGGCAGCACAAAACTAAGCACTCAGAAAGAAGTCATGACAGGAGTCAGGGTATCTATCAGTTGTATTAACCACACCGAAAGGGGAACTTTGACAAGCTTGCTACCTTTACATTGCATGTTACTACATATAGGCCTATATCCCCTTTTAAAAGTACCTCACTAAGAGGCACACATAACAGAAATTAGATAAATGTTCCTTTGCTATTTTTTTACTTTCCTTCCTGGGATGGAAAGGAAAAGGTGGAAGAAAATTCCTTAGAGGTGGAGACCAAGTGGCGAAGTGGGAGCTGATTCAGTGATTGGCACAGGTTGATGATGGTCTAGTCAGCGTGTCAGCTTTTTCTCCGTAACAGTGTAGCCGAAAACATGTGTTTGGAGGGCTCTGCGTAGCTTCAAAAACAAGAGTTTGACAAATGAGTGAGCTTGAAGAACGGCCTTTACGCACAGTGACTTTGCTTTGTTCTCCTTCCATGTTTTTCATCTAATGCATCAACCATAACAGGCTATGCGTGTGCACACTGATGTGATGCTAACTTGCTTGCCCTCACAGCGGCGTATGGTGTGACTTTCCATTGTTTCACTCGGACAGTGGTCCTGAGAGAAAGCTGCCTGAGCCGCCACCTCCTCAGGAAGAGACCCAGGCCATCAGCACTGTTTAGGGGTGTCAGAGAAGCGTTCTCCAACACAGGCATGTGTGTGAACTGGAAACTTGCTTCCACAACCACAAACTTCCAAACATCGGTTTCATTTGTTGCACACTCTTTCAAAATTAATTGTTTGTAAATTATCCCAAAACCACTGCTTTGATCTAGCTTTTGTTTCTACAATCCCACAAATTAAATTGTGCAATAGCTGTTTGTCAGCATCACCAGAGACTCTCTGGTAGTCAATTAATTGCCTTTTCCATCCCAGTGCTATGAAGTCTGTAGTAGCAGCCACAACACCAGCAGTGATGAGTGATGATCACAGGGTGGTAGTAACATCAGCTGCAAAAACCCACAGTCAGCTTGGACTGATCAAAGACAAAGACAAAGCACCATAATTTCAGATGCAGGGGTGTCTGCAATGCACCAGGAGCCTTCGCACGTGCTATTTCCATGAATAGCCCAAAGTCCAGTCAGATACCCACCATTATTCTCATTTTACAGTGGAGGAAACTGAGAATGAGGAAGGACATGTAACAGAAAAAATTATAAATAAAGGAAAAAATAATTTAGAAATAAAAACTAAACTAGAAGATGCATAAGAATGAATAAAGACAACAGGTAACACCTTAGAAGAAGTATAAATTAAAAAGGAATAAAACATTAGATCAGAAAGAAATG
>VMDR010020237.1:0-17716 GCA_007922815.1 Macrotus californicus
GAGAGAGGGGGAAAAGGTACAGGGAATAAGAAGCATAAATGGTAGGTAGAAGATAGACGGGGAGGTTAAGAATAGTATAGGAAATGTAGAAGCCAAAGAACTCATATATATGACCCATGGACATGAACTAAAGAGGGGGGGTGTGGGGGAGGGGGAAGGGGTGTGCAGGGCGGGGGGGAGGGGTGGGAAGATGAGACAACTGTAATAATCAATAAAATATATTTAAAAGTAAAAAATAAAATAAAATAAAATATCTTTAAATAAAAAAAAAATTGGTTAGACCAGTTTACAATTCTTCCAGCATCCACATCTTCTCTAACCCTTCAGAATTCTTGATTTTTAGCAATGAAATGGGAGTTAAATGGTAGCTTATCCTGCCCTTGTTGGCAATATCCCTGAGGTTATGCCATCTGTACCTCTGTGTCTGTGAAATCTACAGTGTTCAGGGTGCCGGGAATTTTAAGGCAGAGCAAGGAAAAAATATGACCATGAGGTGGCAGTAGCATTCACAAGCTTTATTTGGGTGAGCTTTGACAGATTTGCATGCAGAAGTCCCTCATGTACCAGACAATCCTGAGACTATGGGGGAGAGTGGTGGGAACACATCCTGAAGCAGAGAAGGGCAAGGAAATCCCCAGACATTTAAAAGAAGTTGCGCAGAAGCCCAGCAGGAAGTCTCTGGGTCAGAAAGCTCCGATCACATCAGCAGCTTGGGGACTTTACAACCACAAAGTTTATCTTATTTATGACTAGCAGGTATTGGGCACAAATTCCAGGAGCACGCAAAGCAGGTGAGGCAGCTCTAACTGGCTAAAAATCTGCTTATTTGGGCTATGTTTAAGACAACTGGATGTGGAGGAGAGAAGTTGCAGAGTTGAGCGAAACAAGTGAGGGGATTAAGGCAAACAAACCTCACAGACGCGGGCAGCAGTATGCCGAGTATAGCGGGGTAAATGGTGATGGAAGGAGACTTGACTTGGGGTGGTGAGCACACAATACAATGTCCGTATAATGTGTTATAGAATCGTACACCTGAAACCTATATAGTTTTATTAACCAATGTCACATCCATACATTCAATAAAAAGTTTAAAAAACAATAATAATAATTTTTCTTAAAAGCCTCCTAGAGTGAGCCAGAGTGAAAGAAAAGCAATGAGGGATATCAAGTATGTTTTGTCACAAGTTTTCACTTCCTTTATTAAGAAGATATGGATGTTTTATTGGTTTTACAGATTTATTTTCAAAGGGCAAAAACACTTAGACAATTTAAATACAAGTCTAAACAGAATTACTCTGCTGATGTTAGCAATAATGCCAAAATGTGTTCCTGCCAGTAACCTATATCTTCGGAGTCTTCTATCTGTGAGGAAAAGGGGTCTGATAGTTTATTCATGCACAGCCTTCTTACCTGCAGTGTAATCTACAATTTCTTGTGGACCTATCAACTTCTCAGCATCTATCTCAGGAATTTCAAACCCAAATTCATCCTCCATGGCCATGAGAATCTCCACTTGGTCCAAACTGTCTAAGCACAGGTCTTTCATAAATGAGAATGTATCAAGACCTTCTCTGAGTCAATCTTGCCATATTTCAAGATGTAAAGGACAGGGTCCTTGACTCCCTCTAATGTCAGGGGGGCACTTCACTATACTGGTAGCTCAGCTGTGTCACTCTACCTGCTACCTGCATGAACTCAGGCCACGTCTGTGTCCCCAGGGGGCCCAGTGTGGTGCTGAGTGGCCCCAAGGTCACAGACAGTTGGCAGATACAGGAGGAAAGGACATGAGCCACTATGGCTATGCTGACCCAGGCTGCACTCACACTGGTTTTACTTTAATATCAATGTCTTTCAATATTTGTTGTGTTGATCAAGAGATCTAGATTGCGTTGTATGAGACACTGACTGACCTGATTTCTGTTCACTGCTTTTCTGAGCTTTTCTTCCTATTCTTCTGATGATAAGATTTAAAAAAATTATTTTGGAGTTTTGGCCAAGATGGAGGTGTAGGTAGAAACCCTTCGCTTCCTCGCATAACCAAAAGGATAACAACAAATCTAAAAACAATAAACAACCAGAAGTGTCAGAAAATCAAATAGCATGGAACTCCGACAACCAAGAAATTAAAAAAACATTCAGTGGAGGGAGATGGGTAGCTGGGCAGCCAGAGAAGACCTGTGGCAAGGCAGTGGACTGTGTGGGCAAGGCAGGATTGGCTGAACCAGAAACTAAGACTCAAAGTGAGCTGTAAACTATGGAGGGTGTTGCCACAGCGGGAGAAATCCCAATCTCACACGAGAGTTCTTTGGAAAGTGGGGCTAGAACCAATTAAGCAAGCCGAATTGTTCCCTCTCTGGCGCCTCCTTCACAGAGAGTGCTGTAGCGCAGCAAGGGGGGTTGCCCTGCCCTGGAGAATACCTAAGGCCCACCCCCCTTAAAACACAACAGGTGCCCCGAGACAAAGAAATATGGCTCAAATGAAAGAACAGATCAAAACTCCAGAAAAAGGACTAAGTGACGAGGAGACAGCCAACCTATCTGATGCAGAGTTCAAAATACTGGTAATCAGGTTGCTTACAGAACTGATTGAGCTTGGCTGCAAAATGAAGCAACAAATGAAGGATATCCAAAGTGAAATGAAGCAAAATATACAGGGAACCAACAGTGAAGGGAAGGAAACTGGGACTCAGATCAACAATTTGGAACAAAAGGAAGAAATAAACATTCAACCAGAATAGAACAAAGAAACAAGAATTAAAAAAAAAAAATGAAGGGAGGCTTAGGAACCTCTGGGACAACTTTAAACACTCCAACATCTGAATCATAGGGGTGCCAGAAGAAGAAAATGAAAAGCAAGAAATTGAAAACTTATTTGAAAAAATAATGAAGGAAAACTTCCCCAATCTGGTAAAGGAAATAGACTTCCAGAGAGTCCAGGAAGCCCAGAGAGTCCCAGAGAAGTTGGACCCAAGGAGGAACACACCAAGGTGCATCATCATTAAGTTTTCCAAGATTAAAGATAAAGAGAGAATCTTAAAAGCAACAAGAGGAAAGGAGACAGTAACCTACAAAGGAATGCCCATAAGGCTCTCAGCTGATTTCTTAAAAAAAACCTTTCAAGAAAGAAGGGGCTGGAAAGAAGTATTTGAAGTCATGAAAGGCAAGGACCTATATCCAAGACTACTCTATCCAGCAAAGCTATCATTTAGAATGGAAGGGCAGATAAAGTGCTTCCCAGATAAGGTCAAGTTCAAGGAGTTCATCATCACCAAGTCCTTATTATATGAAATGTTAAAGGGACTTATCTAAGAAAAAGAAGAAGATAAAACTATGAATAGTAAAATGACAACAAACTGACAACTATCAACACCTGAACCTAAAACAAAAACAAACTAAGCAAACAACTAAAAGAGGAACAGAATCAGAGAAATGGAGATCACATGGAGGGTTTTCAATGGGGAGGGGGAGGGAAAGAATAGGTGGGGATGGTGCAGGGAATAGAAGCATAATTGGTAGGTACAAAATAGATGGGGAGAGGTTAAGAATGGTATAAGAAACAGAGAATTCAAAGAACTTATATGTACAACTCATGGACATGAACTAAGGTGGGGGAGGCTGGAGGGTTGTTGGTGCACGGTGGAGGGGGGATAAAGGGGGGAAAATAGGAAAACTGTAATAGCATAATCAATAAAATATACTACAAATTTTTATTTTTAGTTTATTTTTAATTATTTTTTCTTTTAAAAAAATGATTCTGGAGAGAGGAGAAGGGAGGGAGAAAGAGAGGGAGAGAAAAATTAATATGAGAAACACTGATCGGCTGCCTCTAGAAGGCTCCTGGCCCTGACCAGAACAGGACCTGCAACTCAGGCATGTGCCCTGACCGAGAAGGAACCTGTGACCTCTGGGTCTTTGGGACGCCCAATCTCCTGAACAACTGAGCCACACCAGCCAGGGCTAATAATTTGTTTTTTATTGTATTTTTTCCATTACCATTTACCCCCCTATACCCTCTTCCGCCTTCAACCCCCACCACTCTACCTTACCCCCATCGTAATCACCACGCTGTTGTCCGTGTCCATAAGTTTTTTCTTTTTTGCTCGGTCCCTCCACCCTGCAAAGCCCACCCCCCAGCTGTTGGCCTGCTCTCTATGAGTCTGTCTCTATTTTGCTTGTTAGTTTAGTTTGTCCATTAGATTCCACATATGAGTGAAATTATATGGTATTTGTCTTTCTCTGACTGGCTTATTTCACTTAGTATCATGCTCTCGAGGCCCATCTGTGCTGTTGCAAAGAGTAAAATTTTCTTTTTTTTTTTTTTATGGTCAAGTAGTGTTTCATTGTGTAAATGTACCATAGTTGTTTTATCCACTCATTTACTGATGGACACTTGGGCTGCTACCAAATCTTAGCTATTGTAAATAATGCTACAATAAACAAAAAAAATACATATATTCTTTTGAATTAGTGTTTCGGGTTTGTTCAGATAAATTCCCAGAAGTGGAATCACTGGGTCGTACAGCAGTTCCATTTTGAATTTTTTGAGGTAACTCCATACTGCTTCCACAGTGGCTGCCCCAGTCTGCATTCCCACCAACAGTACAGAAGGGTTCCCCTTTCTCCACATCCTCGCCAGCACTTTTTTGTTGATTTATTGATGATAGCCATTCTGGCAGGTGTGAGGTGATAACTCATTGTGGTTTTAATTTGCAGTTCTCTGATGATTAGTGACATTGAACATCTTTTAATATGTCTATTGGCTATCTGTGTGTCCTCTTTGGACATATAGACCCTTCAGGTCTTGGCCCATATTTTAATTGGATTGTTTGTTTTTTTGGTGTTGAGGGTTTTTGAAATACTTTATTTATTTATTTTTAGAGAGAGAGGAGTGGAGAGAGAAAGAGATCAAGAGAAATATCAATTAGCTGCCTCTTGCACGCCCCCAGCTGGGGACCTGGTCCAAAACCCAGGCATGTGCTCTGACTGGGAATCGAACTGGCAACCTTTTGGTCCACAGGCCACTGCTCAATCCACTGAGCCACACCAGCCAGGGGTGGTGTTCAGTCTCAGGAATTCTTTATAAATTTTGAATATTAACCCCTTATCCGATGTATTGGCAAATGTGTTCTTCCATTCAGTGGGTTGTCTTTTCATTTTGTTGGCGTTTTCCTTTGCTGTGTAAAACTTTTTTGGTTTGATGTGGTCTAATTTGTTTATTTTTTTGTTTCCCTTACCTGAGGAGATGTATCAGAAAAAAATGTTGCTACGAGCAATGTCTGAGATTTTACTGCCTGTTTTGAGTCTAACATTTCAGTTTTTATTCCACTTTGAGTTTATTCTTGTGTGTGGCATGAGAAGGTGGTCTAGTTTCATTTTTCTTCACCGATGTGTCCAATTTTCCCCACATCATTTATTGAATAAACTATCTATAGCCCATTGTACGTTTGCCTCTTCTGTCAAATATTAATTGATTATAAAGACATGGGTTTATTTCTGGGCTCTCTATTCTGTTTCATTGAGCTATGTGTCCATTTTTTTGTCAGTACCATGCTGTTTTGATTACTATGGCCTCATAATATAGTTTGATAATTAGGTAGCATGATTCCTACAACTTTGTTCTCTTTCTCAAGATTGCTGTTGCTCTTTGGGGTGTTTTGGGGTTCCATAAAAACTTTTGGAATGTTTGTTCTGTTTCTGTGAAATACGTCATTGGTATTTTGATAGGAATTGCACCGAATCTATAGATTGCTTTAGATAGTAGGGATATTTAATGATGTTAATTTTTCCTATTCATGAACATGGTATATGCTTCTATTTATTTGTATCTTCTTTAGATTCTTTCTTTGGTGTCTTAGAATTTTTTTAGTATAAGCATTTTATAGTCTTTGTTAAATTTATTCCTAGGTATTTTATTCTATTTTTTTTACTTAACAGATTACTAGTTTATTATTATTTTTAATATATTTTATTGATTGTGCTATTACAGTTGTCTCATTTTTTTCTCCCCTTTATTCCTTTCAGTCCTGCACCTCCCCTCACACCAGCATTCCCCCACCTTAGTTTATGTGCATGGGTTATATGTACAAGTTCCTTGGATTTTCCATTTCCCATATTATTCTTAACCTTCTATTTTGTACCTACCCTTTATGCCTCTTATTCTCTGTACCTTTTCCCCCATTCTCCCCCTTCCCCCTTCCCACTGATAAGTCTCATGTGATCTCCATTTCTGTGATTCTGTTCCCATTCTAGTTGTTTGCTTAGTTTGTTTTTGTTTTAGGTTCAGTTGTTGATAGTTATAAGTTTGTTGTCATTTTACTGTTTATATTTTTGATCATCTTTTTTTAGATAAGTCTGTTTAACATTTCATATAATAAGGGCATGGTGATGACAAATTCCTTTAACTTGACCTTATCTGGGAAGTACTTTATCTGCCCTTCCATTTTATATGATAGCTTTGCTGGATAGAGTAATCTTGGATGCAGGTCCTTGCCTTTTATGACTTTGAATACTTCTTTCCAGCCTGTTCCTGCCTGCAAGGTTTCCTTTGAGAAATCAGCTGATAGTCTTATGGGAACTCCTTTGTAGGTTACTGTCTCCTTTTCTCTTGTGGCTTTTAAGATTTTCTCCTTATCTTCAATCTTGGGTAATGTAATTATGATGTGCCTTGGTGTGTGCTTCCTTGGGTCCAACTTCTTTGGGACTCTCTGAGATTCCTAGACTTTCTGGAAGTCTATTTCCTTCACCAGATTGGGGAAGTTCTCCTTCATTATGTTTTCAAATAAGTTCTTATGTTCTATTTCTTGCTCTTCCTCTTCTCCTGGCACCCCTACGATTCAGATGTTGGAACATTTTAAGTTGTCCTGAAGGTTCCTAAGTTTCTCCTCATTTTTTGAATTCTTGTTTCTTCATCCCGTTCTGGTTGAATGTTTATTTCTTCCTTCTGCTCCAAATAATTGATTTGAGTCCTAGTTTCCTTCCTTTCACTGTTGGTTCTCTGTACATTTTCCTTTATTTCACTTCGTATAGCCTTCACTTCTTTCTCTATTTTGCGACCATACTCAACCATTTCTGTGAGCATCCTGATTACCAGTGTTTTGAACTGTGCAACTGATAGGTTTGCTATCTCTTCATCACTTAGTTGTATTTTTGGAACTTTGGTCAGTTCTTTCATTTGGGCCAGAATTTTTTGTCTCGGTGCACCTGCTGCCTAGTAAGGAGTAGGGCCTTAGGTATTGGCCAGAGCAGGGCAACCCACATTGCTGCACTGTGGTGCTGTATGTGGGGGAGGAGTCTGAGAGGGAGCAATGCCAGTTTGCTCGGTTCTTGGCTGGCTTTCAGTCACTTTCTCCATTACCCACAAGTGAATTGGGCCCTTCTGGTTCCGATTCCTGGGTGGGTGGGTTTGTGTACATTCTAGGACCCTGTGGGTCTCTCTAATGAACTCTCCTGGGTGAGGCTGGGAGTATCTCCCACCGCTGAAACCCCCACAGGTTTTTGCAGCCAGAGGATATGAGGCTTTATTTCCCTGCACTGGAACCCTGGTTTGTGTGGTCTGTCTTGCTCCCCAGTTGTTCCTTCCAGTTTATCCACACGCAAATGTGGGGCCACCCAGTCCACCAGCTGCTGCCTTGTCACGCTTCCTCTCTGACCCAGCTGCCTGTCTCTGCCCCTCCTACTGGTCTGCTTAAATGTTTCTTCTTTAACTCCTTGGTTATTGAACTTCCAAACAGTTTGACTTTCTGTCAGTTCTGGTTATTTTTTGTTTTTAAATTTGTTGTTGTTCTTATTTTGGTTGTGCCAAGAGGCCAAGTGTATCTACCTATGCCTTCATTTTGGCTGAAAGAATTTTACTCTTTTTGAAGCAATTATGCATGGGATCATTTTCTTAATTTCCCTTTCTGATAGTTCATTATTGGCTTATAAAATGCAATTGATTTCTCGCTATTAATTTTGTATCTTGCTACTTTAGTGAATTCATTTAGCAGTTCTAGTATTTTCTTGGTGGAATCTCTAGGATTCTCTCTGTACAGTATCATATCATCTACAAATAATAAGTTTTACTTCTCCCTGTCCAATTTGTATGCCTTTTATTTCTTCCTCTTATCTGATTGCTAGGACCTCCAGTACTATGTTGAATAAGGGAGGTGAAAGTGGACATCCCTGTCTTGTTCCTGACCTTAATAGGAATGCTTGCAGTTTTTCTGAGCTTTTAATGCCACCAAAAAATAGCCTATATTTCTATGCCCTGCCCTAAAGCATTCAGTCATAATACAATAGTCCCTGTGTAAAACCAAAGTGAAGGCTGAGACTGTTATTAGCCTCATTTTGAGATGGAGTAGGGGATGTATCTATAATCTTGGTAGGAGTGCACCAGAGAACCTTTACTGATCTGACCCAGAACCGCAACAGACTTTGGAGACAGGACTTCCAACAGGGCAAGAATTGGCCTTTCTTTTTTGCTTCTTTTCTGAGCACTTCTGACATGGCTGCATTTTGGTGTGGCGTGGTATCTGCCGAAGAAATTCCAAACAACACTAGAGGAATCTGCCTGATGGTGTGTGTGTGTGTGTGTGTGTGTGTGTGTGTGTGTGTGTGTCTTTCCACCTGTAACTCTCCTGCCCTGGACCACCAAACAGCCTGTGACGGCATGGATTCCTGCCTGGATGGTCCCCTCTGGTGTTTCCAGACTCTCTCAGCACTTCTCTATCCTGGATAACGTTCAGGAGCTACTGAAAGACTGGAAAACTATAGGGGTAGTTTAACATCAACACATTAGTTTTAGGTAGTATTTTCTCATGAACACAAACAACAGCGAATCTTCAATTTCTTTCTTTCTTAGTTACAGGTTGAGGTGGAATGGAGTAGCAAATTAGCTTAGTGGAAAACCAATATGTATCTTTTAAAGCAGATTTTCAGTTATAATATGCTGAATACAGCCTTTAATCCATACAAATATATACACATATGTATTGCAAATGAATAAGATGCTTAAAGACAGGGCAGTGGGAGACAATACATTTGTGAATTCCCCAACGTGATTGATATATCACTACTGTTAACTTATAATAAAGGAGGAAAACATAAAAAAATAATAAAACTGGATGTGTAAAAATTTGAGTTTGGTATTGGCAGGCTTTTGACAGTACAGGTCCAGCCTGCTGTGAAGAAATAAAGAACCTAGGGGACACGATATAGAGGCCATCTCTGTCTTACTTTTTTATACTAGTCCGTCATGTCTTCCGCTCATTTTTTTTAGTGACTTGGCAAATTCATTATATACTCTGAACATTAATTTTTTGTCATTTAGCTGTGCTGCAAACTTCTCATATGTATATGGCTTGTCTTTTCACTTTCTATTTTGATCAACAGATGTTCTTAACTTCAAATTTGTAAAATTATTGTTTTTTCTTCCTACTCAAATGTGTATTAACTGACTCTTCTAAAAATATTTAGTTTTGCTTTTGACATTGAAATCTTTGTTCTCTCTGGAACTTACTTTTGTTTATGGTATGAAGTAGGGATCCAGTTTTACTTTTTACATACACGTGACTTTTTCCAGATTTGTTTGCTGACCAGACTTGCCTTTCCCAACGGCTCTGTCATGCCAGCTTGGCCACATGTCAACACTCGCTTATGTGCGGGTCTGTGTCTGAGCTGTCTGTCCTGTTCCACTGCACAGTTTGTCTGTCTCAGTGCCAACACTGCACTGTTGGATTGCTGCCGCTTTATAAAGTCTGGACTATTTACTAGGGCAAGTTGTTCTGATTTTTCTTCTTCATCTTCTATCTCGGCTATTCTGGGTCCTTTGTTTTTTCATACATATTTTAGAACAAGCGTCTCCAATTGCACGCCAGTGGGCACACACACATAACCTGCTGGGATTTCAATTGGCATTGCATGAATATGTAGATCAACTTGAAGAAGATGAACATATTTATGATTCTGAGTCTTCCAATTCATGAACAGGAAAACACTCTTTTTCTTAGGTTTTCATTAATGTCTTTACGTAAGGTTAAAAGGTTTATTATTTCCTGTGTTTGGATCTTGCACATCTTTTGTTGGATTTATTCCTAGATACTTTGTAGTTTTGTTGCTATTGGAAGTTATATCCTTTAAAGTTATGCTTTGTAATTATTTGTGGCTATTGTAAAAATAAGTTAGACTTTTATATATTGATATTGTATCCAGCCAACTTGCTGGATACAATAATTTGTCTTTGATTTTCATAATTTGTCTATTGATTCTTTGGATTTTCTCTGCCAACACTCATTATCTAAAAATAATATCGGCTTTCACAGGCCTGGCCCCGGTCTGGCCAGCACCGCGGCAACGGCTGAGCCTTGGAGTTGTCAAGATTTTCCTAAAGTGTAAACATCTGAAAGTTACACTTTAGAATTGTCTTTTCTTCTAATTCTTTATTATTGTATTTTCATAGCCTCAGGAAAGCAGTAACACATAAGATCCTTTTACATCTTTTGACTCAAAACACAGAATCCAAGAGGGATTTGTCTAATGAAGTTCATGAAGGAAAATCTTTAGTTGATCAGTGTTCATCCTGCCAGTAAAAGCCTGATTACAGCAAACAAGTTCATTCATTTGAGCTTATAAACTCAAGGAAATGATTTAAAATTATGAAAAAAATGCCTAGATTCTCACCCATTTCAATTTTTTTAAGTGAGACTTTTTATTATTATTATTTTTTAATTGAAGGTCCCTTACTGGTCCTGCTTCCATGAGTGGCCATGACCAGGTGGAAAAGGGGAGGAGAATCCAGGTGGCATGGGGAGGGGTCATCTCCACAACATTCCATTTATACACAGAACGAAACAGACAAGCACAGAGTCACTATTGCGGTTAGAAGTTGGCAGCACAGGAAAGGGAAGGAACAGGTGGGGAGTTGGGGTGTCATTAAAAAAAATACAGGCCCCTCCCAAACTGGAGTGCCTGGGGGGGGACTTGGTCTGCTTCAACCCAAAAGGAATCAGAAGATCAAAAGCAGTTTGGGAAGGCCAGACCCGTCAGGGGTGAAGGGAGGAGGAAGGTCCAGGGGGTGGGGGGCTGTTTGGCAACTGGGTGAAGGGACTGCCCTCCCCCTGCTGAAGGGATCCCCCCCCACCCCGCCCCTCGGGTCTGGCAGGTAGGGGGCAGCCTGCAACCCCCCACAGGCAGGTTTCGGGTTCCAGATGCTCCAGGCAGGGGGCTGGAGGGGGCTCACAAAGGCTTGCCCTCCAGGAGATGACAGCACTGTCCCCCAGCTTCTCCACCAGAGTGCAGCGGTCCTTGACCTCCTCGTAGCAGTTTGCTTGTAACTCAGGCTTGATCCCTGTCAGCTTCTTCTTGATGGCATCCTCAGAGCTGGCATAGATCATTTTGCTCTTAAGGAGTGCAGACTCAGGGGCCCAGAAGATAAACACCAGGTCCTCCTTCTTGCTCTCCTTGGTCTTGTAGGTCGCGTCGTAGAGGGCGTAGCGGCAGTCTTTGTCCGGCAGCATCTTGACAAAGGTGGCGTAGGGGTCATCTACAGTCTGGCCCACATCACCTACCAGGATCTCCTTGGATGATGTTCTTCTTGTCTTCACTCAGGCAGAAAAGTACCGCCTTCTTGCGTTTCTTCACCTCCTCCGGTGTCGAGGACTTACGCACCTTCATGTCATTGAACACTGATGACTCCATCAGAGACAGCCACACCGGAGGCCATGTTTCCGGAAACAAATAGGAGATAGCGAGAAGAGCCTAAGAAGATGAGAGCCGCTGCAGCTGCTGCCGGGATCCGACTGAACCCCATTTCAATTTTATAAAGAAATCATGATCACTATGGAAGCTATGATTTCTTTTTCTTTCATTGTGTGAAACAGATTTTTATTGTGCAGGGTGGTTTCTGTCTTTTACCCTCTTGTATTTATAGTGTAATTTTTTTTCAGCTTAATTTCAAACTCTGGCAAAGTTCCAGTGCTATGAACTACTGTTAAAAAGGCTGATCATAAAATTGGAATCATGCATAAATAAATAAATAAATAAGTAGTGCCGGTTTTGTTTCTTTCCTGTGCAGCCATAGTGCCTTTTATTTTCTTAAACTATTACATTGCTTAGGACATCCGCTAGCATGTTAATGATAGGAATGTGATATTTTCTCTTGACTTAGGCACCCTTGATCCTGAGTTTTGAAAAGGAAATTTAGAATTACTTCTGTGTATATTTTTGTAAATAAATTTAGAATGATATTTTGTTAGGCTTTCTGTAAATCCCCTTTGTCAGGTTAAGGAAAGTTTCACTTATTCCTAGTTTACTGAAGATTTCAAAAATCTTGAATGGATAATGAATTTAATTAAAGTTTTTTTACAGCCATTTAGGTGATAAGATATTTTTTATCTCCCTTTAATATGTTAATATGATAAATAACATTTATAGGTTTCCTAACATTAAATTATCCTTGTGTCCTTAGGTAAACAACTTTGACCATAAAGTATTATTTGTATATGCTGTTAGACCCAGCTTATATTTTATGTAGGATTTTTGCATTTGTATTAATAGCAGCATGGGCTTGTGATTTTCCTCATTCCATCTTTATCTAGTTGGATTTAAAGCCTCATAGAAAGATATAGGCATATTCTCTCTATTTATATATCCTTTGGAAGAATTTGATTTTATAAAATCTTCACCTAAGTATATGTTTATTTTTTAAATTTTTATTAAAAGATTTTATTTACTGTTAGAGAGAGGGGAAGGGAGGAGAAAGAGAGGGAGAGAAAGATTGATGTGAGAGAGAAACATCAATTGGTTGCCTCTTGTACATGCCCAGGGACAGAATTTGCAACCCAGGCATGTGCCCTGCTGAGGATTGAACCAGCGACCTTTTGCATTGTGGACTGATGCCCAGCTGAACCAGGCTGGTCAGGGCTGGAGGATATGTTCATTGACTTTAGAGAGAGGGGAGAGGAGAGAGGAGAGAGAGAGAAACATCGATTGGTTGTCTCTTGTGTGCCCCTGACCAAGGATCGAACTGCAACCTAGGTGTGTGCCCTCATCGGGGATTAAACCCACAGCCTCTTGGTTTGTGCTCCAACCAACTGAGCTACCAGCCAGGGCTCCTTCTTTCTTTTGTTTTATAGATTAATTTAGTTCTTTTTGAACTCTTTTTCCTATCCATATTTTTCTTTTTAAAGATTTGGAATTATGCTTTCTTTTTTTAGTGGTTACTTGAAATTTAATATGCGTTTTAGTTTAATAAGGTCCGAAGTTTAAACACAATGTTGGCATTCTCTTCTAGACAGTACAGCAGCTTTAGATATTTTAGTTTTTTTCTTACCCTTTCTGATGACTATAGTTACTGTCTAATTTTTAGTCCTGTCTTTTTTTTAACTCCATAAACCTAGCCATTGTAATTTTATTCGACACAGACAATGTTTGCTTGCGTTCACATACAGAGAAAGAAGAGCCAGTACGAGAATGCACATACAGACCAGCTGCTACTAACTGTAATGGAATAGCTTGATATTGTGGGACTATCCTCCAAGGAGCCATAGAAACTGTCTCAGGAAAGTCTGTCTAGGGGAATATTTTAAAGGTATTTTCAATCATTCAATGAACTGTCCTGGGGAAAGAACAGAGCTTCTCTTCTGACCCGTTTCCTTTTGTCGCGAGGGTTAGCTTTCCTGTCGTTCTGTGTGGGGCATACCTGGCCCCTGGGGTCTAAGCACCAGCTGAGTAGTCACCCCAGGCAGGAGGACAGGGTGTGTGGTGTTGTTAAGGGGCGAGGCGTGTCTGTGTGCCTGCCTGAAAGTGGCTGGCATCTGAGAGTTAGTCTCAGCAGTGGCGGCTACAGCTGAAATTAAAGGTCCTGGAGATAGGTAAGGCCAAGAGAAGCTGCAGTGGAGCACATGATGGGAAATAAAGATGGAAAATGTTCTCAAAAGAAGGAACAGCATTTTAGAGGCACAGATATGGAAGAAAGCACTCTTCCTTCAGGGAGATGCAAGCCCGGCACTTTTTCTCAAACTGAGGATTCTTTTCCTGCAAACTCTTGTACGAGTAAATGTATTTTTACTTCTGTGAGCCTTCTCTGTAATCTCAAGGCATTCAGGTTGGATATACATGAATTTGAGTTTCTAATATTGGGAGTAATTAAAAATAGAGGGAACAGGCTACTGGGAAAATGAAAAGGAGGTTTGTGGGTGCGGATGTTTTTCTGTGACACCGTGAGAGAGACAAAGAAAACTCTTTGGAATGGGACATCCCCGCAGCCCTGCCAGGAATAGTGCGGAATGTGTGAGGCTGTCCGGAAGAGCCAGATGAGAGTATCCTGTTATGTTCACATCAGTTCTGCAAGTCATTATTGGCAGAACCTCACGTCTGAGAAAAAGTTTGACCAGTACTTCTGGGTGCTACTAAGGGCTTCCCTTTTCAGACCGAACTAGGTAGAACGACTAATAATCATCCCAAGATATTGCAAGCAAGATTGTGTCAGAGCAAACCTCCCATCAAGAATAATTTGAAAAGCTAGGTAAAATATTTAAAAACTGCCTGAACGCTTTGGAGAACAACCGAGACGAAAGGACTTAGGAGCCACGACGCTGGAGGAAAGGGGATCTCGCAGAGGGGAAGGCAACACTTGGCCCTGCTCTAGGTATTTGCCAATTCTAAAGTTCAATGTGAGCAGCTGAGAAACTGAGCAGAGCTTTTGGGAGGTTCTCAGGGGAGACAGTGACAGAAGTCCGGGGCTGACTGATGAAAAGGGTCCTGGTAACATCCCAGGCTTACAGCTGGGACCCCAGAAGGGCTGCATCCTAGATTAAGGATGAAACTAAACACCCTGGCTCTCACCACGATTCAAATCCAGCTTCAGTCAACTCAATCTTACATTTATTACAGGTGGCCTGCCCTCTGAACAAGAATGAACCCTCTCTGGTGAAGACAATATTTTCCAGTACTTCTAATTATCTGTATACATTTTTATGCACATTGTTTAGCATTTAATGAAAAAGCGGCATGCAAAAAAGATAAGACTGGCAAAAATTCAGACACAAGATAGATAGTAGAAATGACTTACAGGAGATCCAGATGTTAGAGTTATCATACACAGACTTTAAGATATTGTGATTAGCCCTGCCTGGTGTGGCTCAGTGGATTGAGCACCGGCCTGCAAACCAAAGGGTCGCCAGTTCGATTTCCAGTCAGGGCACATGCCTGGGTTGCAGGCCAGGTCCCCAGTAGGGTGCAGGTGAGAGGCAACCACACATTGGTGTTTCTCTCCCTCTCTTTCTCCCTTTCTTCCCCTCTCTCTAAAACGAAATAAATAAAATCTTTTTAAAAAGATAATGTAATTAATGTGTTCTAGAAATTAAATGACAAGATGGACAATTTCAGAAGAGAACAGGAGACTATAAAAAAGGAACCAAATGGAAATTCTAGAACTGAGAAATGCCATGACTAAAATTAGTAACTCAGTAGATGGGTTTAACAGCTGATTAGCAAATTCAAAA
The DNA here is from genome assembly GCA_007922815.1 of Macrotus californicus. Lineage (NCBI taxonomy): Eukaryota > Metazoa > Chordata > Mammalia > Chiroptera > Phyllostomidae > Macrotus > Macrotus californicus. Next base: position 15,480 of record VMDR010020237.1, read on the forward strand.
CAAAAGAAAGCAGATATAGTAATACTAACATTACATAAGAAAGACTTTAATGTAAGAAGCAAGATAGAAGGAATATTTCATAGTGATAATGGGGTAAGTTCACCAAGAAGGTATAATAATAACAAAACATCAGACTATAAAGAGCAAATAATGACATAACTAGAATAAGAAATAGAATAATCCTCAATTAGAGTATCGTAGATTTCAACATACCTCTCTCATTAACTAGTAGACTATGCAGACAAAAAAACTTCAGTAGAAATGTAAAATATTTGAATAATGCAATAAAATTTAACTAAAGTTAGGTAAATGTTTTTCTGCAACAATTGTGGAATATATATTTTTCAAGTGTACATGGAACATTTATCAAAATTAACTATATAAAAATGGAGGCGTAGGTAGACACACTGTGCCTCCTTGCACAACCAAAAGAAGGACAACAACAAATTTTAAAACAAAAAACAACCAGAACTGACAGAAAATCGAACCGTATGGAAGTCCGACAACCAAGAAATTAAAGAAGAAACATTCACCCAGATCGGTAGGAGGGGCGGAGAGGGGCTGGGCAGAGAGGACTCACGCGTGCGTGCGCAGGGTGGCTGGCGAACTGGGGAAAGGCACGGCGGACCAGGAGAGGTGGTGACTGCGGACCGGGCGTCCCACTCCCTTGTGCGAATAAACTGGGAGGAACAACTGGGGAGCGAGACAGACCCCACAACCCAAAGTTCCAGTGCCAGAAAATAAAGCCTCAAAGCCTCTGATTGAAAGCTCCTGTGGGGGTTGAGGCGGCGGCAGCGGGAGAAACTCCAGGACTCACAGAAAAGTGTGTTGGAGAGACCCACAGGGTCCTAGAGCGTACACAAGCCCACCTACCTGGGAATCAGCACCAGAATCAGCACCAGTGAGGCCCAATTTGACTGTGGGTAGTGTGGAGAGTCACTGAAAACAGGCAGAGAGCAGAGCAAGCGCCATTGTTCTCTCTTGGTCCCCTCCCCCACAAACAGCATCACTACACAGCAGTGTAGGTTGCCCCACCCTGGTGAACACCTAAGGCTCCGCCCCTTACTACATATCAGGCACACCAAGACAACAAAAATGGCCCAAAGGAAAGAACAGTTCAAAGCTCCTGAAAAAATACAACTAAGCAACGAAGAGATAGCCAGCCTATCAGATGCACAGTTCAAAACACTGGCAATCAGGATGCTCACAGACTTGGTTGAATTTGGTCACAAATTAGATGAACAAATGAAGGATACAATAAGAGAAATGAAGGAAAATGTACAGGGAACCAACAGGGATGGGAAGAAAAATGGAACTCAAATCAATGGTGTGGACCAGGAGAAAGAAAGAAACATTCAAGCACAACACAATGAAGAAACAAGAATTCAAAAAAACGAGGAGAGGCTTAGGAACTCCAGGATGTCTTTAAACGTTCCAATATCCGAATCATAGGGGTGCCAGAAGGAGAAGAGGAAGAGAAAGAAATTGAAAACTTATTTGAACAAATAATGAAGGAGAACTTCCCCAATTTGGCAAAGGAAATAGACTTCCAGGGAGTCCAGGAAGCTCAGAGAGTCCCAAAGAAGTTGGACCCAAGGAGGAACACACCAAGGCACATCATAATTACATTACCCAAGATGAAAGATAAAGAGAGAATCTTAAAGGAGTGCCCATCAGACTGTCAGCTGATTTCTCAAAAGAAACCTTGCAGGCAAGAAGGGGCTGGCAAGAAGTATTCCAAGTCATGAAAGGCAAGGACCTACATCCAAAATTACTCTATCCAGCCAAGCTATCATTTAGAATGGAAGGGCAGATCAAGTGCTTCCTAGATAAGGTCAAGTTCAAGGAGTTCATCATCACCAAGCCCTTATATGAAATGTTAAAGGGACTTATCTAAGAAAAAGAAGATCAGAAACAGGAACAGTAAAATGACAACAAACTCACAGTTATTAACAACTGAACCTAAAACAGAAACAAAAACAAACTAAGCAAACAACTAGAACAGGAACAGAATCTCAGAAATGGAGATTACATGGAGGGTTATCATGAGGGAAGTGGGTGGGGAGAGAGGGGGAAAAGGTACAGGGAATAAGAAGCATAAATGGCAGGTAGAAGATACACAGGGGGAGGTTAAGAATAGTATAGGAAATGTAGAAGCCAAAGAACTCATATATATGACCCATGGACATGAACTAAAGAGGGGGAGTGTGGGGGAAAGGGGTGTCCAGGGCAGAGGG
>VMDR010020238.1:0-17715 GCA_007922815.1 Macrotus californicus
ATGTTATAAATTGGACCCTATTCCACCTAAAATGTGTTATTGTGTAGTAGCAATTGAACATATCTATGATAAATATTACGAAAATAAAGTTTAAAAGTATATTCAGATGTTTGTGGAAGTATTTGAAAATGAGACTTTTCCATGAGAGTGAATATAATCTGTAAGCAAAATATAAAGCAATTCAATTGAATCTGAGCATGAAGTTAATGAATTTGGGTAGGGTTTTCTATGGAGTGGCTTTTAATTTAAATGCAGAGATGTTTTCCCCTCCTATCAGCAGATTCACTTGGCATAATTAATCAAATCATCATAAATAAAGCACTCTCTTTTCAAGGCATGCTCATGACTACAGATCCTGATACTTGTATGACTATTGTCTGTAAAATGTAACAGTTTACTGAGAGAGAAAGTTGGGTATACAGTGATTATAATATTAATTTCAAAATTATCATTCCATTAATAAGAGAGAATGTGGAGTATGTAGAAATGTATGCAAAAAGGGAGAGATTAACTCAGGGGAATAACAAGAGGCTCCAGAAATGAAGAGAGCTGGCTGAGTCTTGAGGGACTTGCATGAGCTGGCCCTGGAGAAAGGCATCCTTTGGAGGGGGCGGTTGTTTTCTGTAGCTGCAGAACAGAGGATCAAAAGCCTAGCTGCTTATACAATGCTTTTTTTTTTTTTTTTGTAATGTCACATTTTGTAGAATGGAAGTCAGGGCAGGCTCTGATGGATTCTCTGGTTAAGATCACGCGAGACCAATGTCAAGAGTTTGCCAGACTGATTTCTTCTTTGGAAGTTTTGGAGAAGAATCTGCTTCCAAGCCCTTTTGGTTGTTAGCAGCACACAGTCCCTTGCAGCTGTGAGACTGAGGTTGTTTCCTCTTGCTGGCTGTCAGCCAGGGCTTGCTTTCAACTCTTAGGGGCCAAACTCTGGTTCTCGAGCCTGGTCCCTCCGTCCTCAAATCAGCAGGGGCACATTGGTTTTTCTTGGGCTTTGAACATCTCTGACTTCCCCTTCTATGGCTAAGTGGAGAAAGCTCTGCTTTTAAAGAACCCATGGAACCAGGTTGAACCCACTGGATAATCCCTCTTTATTAATTCAGTGTCAATTGATTAATAACTTTAATTACATCTGCCCACGGCAGAGCCTTTAATCTCTGTCTGTGGTGGTCCCTACAGGTATGGGTAGAGGGAGAAAACCTACCAAACCTAAAGAACTACAGAATGTAGCTTCTCTATAAATTGGGGAAGGTGGACCATGTTTTTATGTGGACGTAAGGAAACATTCTAGTGTTGCAGGCTCAGGACCTTCGGGAGTTTAAAGCCTTGCATTCATATGTATTACTAGGTCTTTGGAATGCTTACCACTTTCTGTTTATCAGGCCAGACTAGCGTGCCATCAACATGATGCAGCAGTGTGATGTTTCATAAAACGGAAATATGTTATATTGGAGAACAGAAGAGTCAGCGTTGCCTTGAAGCAAGACAATGAGATCATTGCTATCTTTACCATGGCATGGCAAAATTACATGCATCCTCTTGACTGATGAAGGTGAACATTCACCAAATCATTGCCATGTGCTCAGGATATTTTTCTATTCCAATAGAGATACCAAATCCAGTCATACATCTGCCAGGACCCATTTGTTTTCTGCAGAGATAGGTGGGTGGACCAGGTGTTCCTGGATTGCTTGACCTTTTTCAGTGACAAATAAAAAAGTCCAAACAGTATACCCCAAAGCCCAAGGGAGTTAACTCTCCATGGAGTGAGCTTTGACCAGTGAGAAGTAAAGGATGGTAGGGAGTTCAACAGACAAATTCTGGCTCCTTTCTCCTTCCTGTCACCTCTTCTGAGATGTCACATACCTGCAGAGCTTGTCTGAAGACCCCTCTGAGGCCAGCAGACGCGTCTGCAGCATTTGTTCACATCTCGGGAAGCAGGGACACCCTGGTACAAATCATGGGTGTTTCTTCCCTGCTCCCTACCTCCTTTTTCTTTGCCGTCCCTCTCACTGACCTGAATTTTCCTCTCCCAGATAAAGTTTCTGCAATTTATCTCTGCCGCAGGCGGCGTCTTCTAGGATCCTTGGGATACTGTCAATTTAAAAAATGTGAAAGCTGAGAAGAGAGCAAAGGTTGCCCAATAATTATGTCTGTATGTCACAGGCATGGCATGGTTTTGGTTCAAAATGGATTTCCTTTTCGTCTTTCACAGGATTTGTTAAGAACTGACCATCTGTTTTGTGAGACACATTTTTCTTTATAGCCCAAATTGATTGTTGATATTCAGCTCCTATTCCTGCTCTATATCTAGTCCTATCACATCACCATCCTTCCCAAGTTTTCTCTTTCTGAACAATCTAACATGCTTTTAAAATTTGTTCGAGTTAGTGGAAGTAACAATTAACAGGGGTGTGAGATTTATTTTCACGGGGGGCCACATCAGCCTCATGGTTGCCTTCAAAGCATTGAATGTAACTTTAGGACTGTGTAAATGTAACCACTCCTTAACAGTTAAATGAGAGCTTGGCTCTGCCGCAGGTAGAAGGTGCCGGGCCAGATAAAACAAGGTGGAGGGCCAGATACTGCCCGTGGGCCCTGTGTTTGCCACCTGTGAATTAATGTGAATGAGTCAGTGATGCAGACTCTGCCCTCAGGGCCCGTGTGTTGTGGATGTTTATGTTATGGCTGCAACAAATGATGAACAAATTCACAAGGACTACAGAAATCTGGTGGAGGAAAAGGGACAGCATGGCCGTTCTCTCAGTGAGAGAGAGAAGGCTGCCCTGACCCCTGCCTGGACAGGCTTTTATTGATATTCTAGGCACATTACATCAAGGATGGCCCTCATTTAAGGATGGCACAGGTTTGCTTTAGGTGGTTACCTTTCATAGATAACAAAGGAAAGAATGTTGCTAATTCCTTCAAAGGAAAAGGACATTTACAAATGCAAAGGGAAAGGTGGTTGAACTGGTTACACTCCCCCCTTGAGAGGTAGATTGCAGTAAACCCCTGCTGCCTCAATTCCAGGTGAGTTTTTTAGCAAGGGTAAGACTCAAAGCGGCCTAGGTACAACGCGGGCCTGATTCCCCACGGGAGAACTGATCCCTAGGTTTGGCTTTCTGTGTGCCAAACACGCACCTGTCTTTTTTCAGAACGGAGCTGGGCTCCATTTGGCCTTCCACACGGACAGGTTTCCTATAACTCAGACAGGTTAAGTGATGGTTACGTCCCAACAGAGACAACCTTATCCTGTAGTGAGTGGTGGCTCCCTCCCTCTTCTCTCCTCCAGTTCTGTGCTCCCCACTTCCACCATGGGGCAAACACACAATGCGATGCATTGTAGAATCGTATACCTCAAACCTATATAATTTTTCAACCAATGTCACCCCCGTAAATTCAGTTAGAAATGTAAGGAGAAGGGAAAAAAATTAAGTAGCCGTCTGATGAAATTGCTCAATCATAGAAGCAATTTACAAGAGGTCAAGTGCTAACACCATCCAAATAGCCCATTTTCAGTTTCCTAATTGGAACACGTGCAATGCCACACAAAATGAGAAAAGCAGATGAATAGCCACAGGCTTTATTACGTGCACTGATATCAATAAATATGATTGGGAAAAACAACATCTTGTGCTAAGAATTCTCTGATATGTAATCTCCAGTTCATCCTTTTCTTTCTTTTTTTTTACATTTTTCAGTTTTTCCCTGTTGATTTGGAGATTTGGGGGACAAATTACCAAATTTCCTTCTAGGATCTTCACCCAGTTTTGACCTCATTAAATGTGCATACCTCTGCTTTTTAAAGCTTTTATCTATGTATTTTTAGAGAGATGGGAAGGGAGAAAGAGAGGGAGAGAAACATCATGTGATTGCCTATCCTGTGCCCCCTACTGGGGACCTGGCACACAACCCAGGCATGTGCCCTGCCTGGGAATCAAACCAGCAACCCCTTGCTTCAGCGGTCTGGGGCTCAATCTACTGAGCCATACCAGCCAGGGCTGAATACCTCTGCTTTTAATTATAGTTTGCTTGACCCAATTTTTTCTCATATATGATATTGTGGGGTCCATTGTCAGAGAAATCAGGAGGTTTTCATGTGCAATTTCAGCTTCCTTTAAAATCATAAAATCATCTTGGTTGGGCAACTACTGTATTTTGCATATCTCATTTTTTGTAAAAGACAGAATGTGAAGCTATTTGTTTCTCCTTATTTTAGACACATTATGAAATAGAAGAGCAAGCAAATACCGCTCTTCATTTTATCTTCCATATCACGATGACAGAAAGTCACAGTGATTGTGCTTGATGCTGATTCTGTTGTTGAATCTAACCAAACACAAATGCTGCTGCCCCAGTAGATGGAGAACTTATATAACAGAAATGTTGGCAAAAACAAAATTCCCATTACATAAGTTACAGGTGGAAGACTTCTTTCCTTTCTGGGGCTGAACTGTCACATGGACGCCAGGTTATTCTCATTGGGCGGTCTTCCACCAGAGGCCTATTAGTTCTGACAAGGGTCTTCCTTCTATCTCATCAGACACAGAATCAAACCTGCTGAAGGGAAGATCTATATTCTGTCCAGAGCAGAAAAAAATATATCCTGTCAAAATTCAGTGTTAGGAATCTGAGTTCCTGTTGTTAACTGGGCAGTATGAGCAACCAAACTCTGTGATTCATTTACTTCCCTGAAGTCACTGGGTCCAATAGGGATCTGAGTGGGTGCTGAGACTGGCATAGCACCTGTTAAGGTCTCTCACAGGTGCACAACCTTGACGACCCTGGGAATCTAGAGGTCCCAGGTGCTCGGGCTGCCGGTCTATGTTCATCTCAAGCTGCCTGCCACCATCCATGCCTGCTGTTAAAGATCCTGTTCCTCACGGCTTCTGTATGCCATTCTAACTTCTTACATTACTTGGGATATCCAGTATACAGCACATCTAGAACAAATTTTCCCTGTTTATTCCTTCTGGACACTTCCCTCCAAATTGTTGCTGGTTCTTTCCTGTATTTTATGAAACCTCACATTCAACACTTGGGCCTTGTACAGTTTGGCTGGATGATGCTGCTCTTTTGCTCTGATTTCTTATCTCGAGCTGAAGGGAAAATAGAGGCTGATTTTTTTTTTAAGCAGCAGTGAGGAGATAAAGAAAATAACTTGGAGGAATAAGTGGTATTTGATGAATAACTTTGAATTAATTTAAATAGTTTGTCCCCATTTAATTCACCCATGCCCCTCTATGAGCAAGACATATGTCTGACACCAAATCTTCCTAAGAAGAGAAGTCTAGCATGGTCAGGTAGCTGACCCAGAGCCATAGAACCAGCCAGTAGTGTAAGAAGGATCAACACACTACTTTCTCTGTCCCAGCAGTATGCCGCCACGCTCCACTGTACTGTGCTGCTGCATTTCTCTAAGATCTTCTGTTATCAAAGTTTATTGGCTCCTTCCCACCATCAACCCCTCAGCCTGAACTGAAGAAGTAGAATCTATAATGCACTCCATTCTGTGCCCCAATTTCTTAATTTTGCTCCATGTGCATTTCGAAGAATTGCTTTTAACAGAGCAATTTCTGCACTCATTCGAATACAGTGTATGGAATATATGACAGCAGCAGGCAATCAGGAGAGTTTCAGCCAGTTTAAGAAAACAAAAAAAGGGATTTGTTCATAGCAGAGACTATAGATAGGTTTGGGACAAGATTTTATATAAGGTAATAGAAATGCACCTGAGATCAGAGGTTTTCTAAGTTATAGTATGCAATATGAAACAGCTTACGGTGACTCATTATAAATTCCTTAAATTTTGCAAAGCAAAGCCTTAAGTCTTGGGCATAATTTTCCAAATACTGCAGTCAGGAGGGGTTCCAACCAGGCCAAGAGATAGATCTGTTTGAAATTCTGGGCTGGGGAGATGAACAGCTGGGCTTGCCATTAATTAGGGGGGTTGATAACGGAAAGGTCTTTACACGTGTGATTGTTGTAGTTGCCTAGAAAAATCTAAAGACCAGGAGGACTGCCTCATTAAACCTTTGGCTGACGGCTGAAAATTTTCCAATAGAAAAAAGGTTAAAAATATGAACATGCCGTTTATAGGGAAACTAATGAATATTTAATACATACTCAGGATCACTGATAATGTGGAAAATGCAAATTAAAATTGCAGGAAGATGAAAATATTTCACCAGCTGAATCAGCACACGTTTGATGAGAGACTATGGGAGCCAGACTTCACATTGGATTTAGCATATTTCAATTATAATATCCTAAAAGTGGAAATTACAGTAAAAGGAAAAAGCTTACCTTCACGATTTCTTCAGTACTACTTGTATAGTGTGAATCATTACATATGTTTTAGATAGTTAATTAATAAGCGCTGACTCCTCCTCAACAATATTTTGAGCACCCATTTTAAGGTGAGAAAAGCATAGTGTGGCATAGTCTCTTCTATAATGTGATTTAAGTTAACCCAAACCTCCAAAACCGATGTACCATATTTTCCATAAGCTGTGATTTGGAGAAAGAGTTATATTTCATTAAGAGGAGAGGAAGTTTTTTTAAAAGCTTCTTAACAAGGAAACATTTTTTAATAAGAAAATGATCTTTTTTCAACTTAAAATGCACAAAACTGATGGCGCTGGGCTGAAGTAGGTAATAATTTGTTGTTTAAAATAAAGCCTCCCCAAGCTATTTCTAAATATAATTTTAATATTTATGCATTCAGACAGGATATATTTTCCCCCTCACAGGGTGGTATCAAGTGTTCTTTATTCCTGTAAACTTTCATAGTCTTCATTTCTTTCTCGTGGTTCATTAACATTTCACATGATCATTTATATAATTATTTTGCAACCAATAAGTAGAAATTGTTTATTTACTTTAGGTTAGGACCAATGTTTAGTTTTGTTTGTCATTAAAGAAACTTTTGCTATATTTTACCAAGTACTTCATTCAAACTGAGTATAGTGACTTATGTAGTGGTATTTAAGAGGAGAAAAAAGTAAAATAAACAGATTAAACAATAAAAATGAACTAACCAATAAAATTTTAATGAAGGCAGCTCAGACACAAAGTTCTTTACAGTCCAGAAATTAGATGAATTTGTATGGAAAAGAGGGAGGAGCTGATTTTTATGTGTAAGAAAAGATTCCAACAGATAGAGATGTCATCATCATAGCACAGTGTAGAATAGAATAGAATAGAATAGAATAGAATAGAATAGAATAGAATAGAATAGAATAGAATACCACAGTGCAACACCTATTGGTAGAGATTTATTTATAAATACAGGAGTTTAGGAAAAGGCTGGGGCACCTGGAATTCTCTGCAGAGGAAAATGAACCAGAGTGTAGGCAAGGATCTCTCCTAGTACTGGAAACTTTTCAAGAATTTGTGGCAAGTTCTTGTTCCATTCATGCAAAGAGTCCAGTTCATGAATGAAAATACAAGGCAACATTTACCTGGCAAGAAGACAAATTTTCTGTGCGGGGCAAATACTGGCTGAAAAGTTCCCAAGTTCCCCACTAACCAGGGTCTTGAGTCCAGCTGTTCATCCCTCCAGCCCAGAATTTCTAGCAGATCCAGCTATTGGCCTTGTTGGAACCCTTCCTGACTGCGGTGGTTGGAAATTTATGCCCAAGACTTCAGGCTTTGCCTTTCAAAGTTTAAGGAATTCATAATAATTTGCTGTAAATTATTTAATATTGAGTGTTGTAACTTTAAAAAAACCTTTGATATCAGATACATTTTTAATAGTTTTTATTCAGGTGACTAGAATTTTAAACTAAAGGCAGGACGTGTGTTTCCTGTTTCATATTCTTCACAAAAATTCAATCACAACAGATTTTTCTTTTCCAGTTGTCTCTTAAGGGTGCAGCATGATATTCTCGCCAATCAGCAGGGAGTGAGAAGTATTAATTTTATCAAGTACATGGCAATCTTTGCATGACACTTTGCAGGCGAATTCTAAATATCATTAACACTACTGAATTAGATGCTTTAATTTACAGTTGTCATTAATTACATATTGACAAAATTATCACGGCTGGGTATTTTAAACATCACCCTGGATGTACAGCACATATAATTTAATGCAATGTATTAGCCTTTTGAAATAGTTTTCCCCATCATTAATATCACTAATATTAGTTACAAATACTTGCAAGCATTTGTAAAATTTTTATGGCATTATGCTCTTACACAAAAGAAAAAACATTTATAGATATTTGGGGAGAATCTAGTAGACTTTGGTTCATCTTGCTTTAGTTGCTCCAATACACGGATAAAACTTTCTGAAGCTGAAAGTGACAAATCTAGATATATTTTGCATTCAAAAAACCTTTAGCTATTCCAATATAAATATAAATATAAATGTGTGTGTGTTCTCCTGAATGTCATACAGTTTATTATTTGCCATAACTCTGATTATGACGTATTCACAACAACCCAAGATGACTATTGCAATATCATACTAATATTCCTATCGATGGTGTTAGATATACACATTTGCGGGACTACCATGGTTTTGTTACCTATATATAAATTGGGAACTAAATATAATTAATTGTTAAATTGTAAGTAACAGATTTGAAAAAGTCGACTTTCCAGGGACGCAGTGTGTCAGATGATTGGAGCACTCTCCAAACAAGATGTTAGTATGAAGACATTTGTTATCATTTGAAATTCTGCATAACAACAGATTTCACCTTAAATCAGTGACAAGTTTTTAGTCCGTTTCTCTCTATCTTTACTGAAATCCCCATGGTACATTTCCAGGGCTTCATGTTTTAACTTTATTTTTTTGTTTACTCTGTCCATTTTTTCCCAAGCGATTATTGTTGTTTATCATCTATTTAATTAACTGAACATATACTTGTCATCTACTCAATTGTCCTAAGGTTAGGCCTGCTGCTCCGAGGTTTCTGATTGAGAGCCTGGTGCTCTTGTTCTCTTTAGTCGTGTAACAGTGCCAGAGGGTTACTTGTGACTGTCCAAGTTTTCAGCTTTTTCTTTTTCAAATTTCTTTTTTATTTAGGTTTTTTTTTTCAGCTTGCCAAAATGACTTCAGGGTGAGAGCCGCCATGTGCAAGTGGTAGGCCCTTCTGTGCGGGGTTCTGACTTTGGCACCAGACTGCTACTAATTTTACTTTACCTTTTACAAGTGAAGGTATGAGCGCAGGACTCAATTAATTCATCTTTCGTGGAGGAAAAAAATCTGTGCTCGCAGCCCTTTAATTTCCAGCTCGGAACTCCATAGACACGAGGCCCCCGCACGTGTTGCTCGGCTGCTGTGTTGTTTGGCCGAAGTCCTCGGCCTCCCCAGGGCTCAGAATCAGCATTTCCTAGGGGGAGTGTCAGGAGAGTTTTAGCTCCACTTAAAAACAGTTTTCGCCTCCTAAGATTTTAGTACACGCAGTCCTCATTATCTTCACAACTTTCTTTTGCTTCTAAACATAGGGTTTGTGTAATGTGTCCTGGTTATCGAAGTTTCCATCCTGGGGACATGGGCCTGCAGCAACCTACCTGATGCCTTCTCAGATGGGAAGCCTTCTCTTCCTGTTTTTCAAGGCAATAATATAACTTAAAAATTAAAAAAACATATATTTCAAAAAGTTTCTGCTCTGTATGCCCTCAGATCACATATACGGAAGGTAAGTTGTTTTACATATTAAAATGGCAGGTTCCACCCCCAGAGTAAATAAGTATAGAAACACTAAAATGCCCCCAGGCTTGCCCTTACTTTAGGACTGTTTATTTGGACCAAAGGAAAGAGCTGACCATTTTGTCACAAACAAGTAAAGGTCTGAGAATGGTTTGTCGATTGTTCTGGAAACACCTGTGTGAATGTTTACTTCACCATGATTGCGAAAACTATTTTTTGTAAATACTAATGAAATAAAGAAGTAAACGTTAACCTTAATAGATTATCCAAATAGTAAACATGACAAAACCAATTATTAAATAAGAAGAATCTAGGAACAACATTTCAACAATTTTACATTAAATATATCATGAAAGTAGTCAATGCGCATGAAATTATGTAACAACTACAAGGGAATAACATTAATCTTTCGACATCTATGCACACATAGAAACTGCCAGATAACACCTTCTGTAAATGAAGCAATAAATACTTTTACTCTGGTTGAGTAATCGGACTTTTTTTTTTAAAGATTTTATTTATTTATTTTCAGAGAAAGGGATGGAGAAGGAGAGAGGGAGAGAAACGTCAAGGGACCTGGCCTGTAACCCAGGTATGTGCCCTGACTGGGAATCGAACCAGCGACCCTTTGGTTCACAGGCTGGAGTTCAATCCACTGAGATACACCAGCCAGGGTCAGTAATCAGATTTTTTTAACACTTAAAGCCTTGTACAAGGTTACTGAAATACAGATGAAAGAAAAAAAGACATGAATTCAAGTATCTGGAGAAAAAGGGCTACTTAGAAAATACAAATAAAACATATCTAAATTGTCTGTTTTTAGGATGAGTAGTAGTTTAAATAATATAAAGAAATTTAAACTTTGTGTCTTCAAAATGATGTTCGAAACACCAGAAGTTTATTGATATTGCATATCTGAACAACTTAGCAAGACGAATTCTACCCGTTTTTAAAAGTGGACCAAAAGCAAATTGTGATATGTCTTAAACACTATTGAGCAAACATATCAACTTTTATCTTCAACTAAACATTTAATAAAGTTCCAATCCCAACAGAGGCCATTTTGGTGGGCTGTAAAGGATACTCACAAGCAATCAGTAGCAGCAAAATTACTTATTACAGATGATGCATTTTACAAATATCACCCAAACTTAATGCAAAAGGAACTGTGTGGAAATAGCATATTTTAAAAACTGAAACTAGGTGTTATAAAATATTGTGGTTATAATCAGTTTACATGCAGGTGCAGGAGAAGCCCTTTATTTTATTTGTTGATTTAGCATAGAATTCCCTGCTTTGAAGTTCTGCATTTAAATGGATTCTTAACTTAATTACATTACAAAGACTATTTTCAAATAAGACTACATTCCTATTTTGAGGGTGTGGAGGGAGGGTTACAACTTGGATGTCTCTTTTTGGAGGGTACTATTCAACCTACGTATGAGATAGAAGTGCCTTATTATCTCAGTGGTTCCAAAATGTGCCCAGGATGAGCATCGTTTCCTGGCCTGCCTGCTGAGGTCAAATGGCCAGCCATGAATCGACTATTACAGCTGAGGGGGGAGCACATGCATTGGCCCCGCCTGGGCCTCTGCCTGTCCCTGAGGTTAGAAAACAGATTTGGCTCTATTCCGTACCCTGTGAGCTGCATGGAGAAGGGGTCAGTTATCAAAGGAGAACTGGATTGTGTTATCACAGTAAGGAATACTTAACTAATTCATAGAGAACTACTAGCTACTCATATCTTCAGTTGAATAGTACTTGCTGAGTAAGTGGATTATTGCAAATTATAATCGTCAGAAAAATAATTTAATTCCAGAACAACAACATAGAAATAGTTTTATCTGCCTAAACATTTGCAGTGATGTGTCCTTATGCCTTGGTTCTTCAGGCATGGCTTCGCTGCATTTGTTCTGCAACGTTTGCCCCTCCCCCTCGATGTGGGTGGGACTTAGGCTGTGATGGGCTGTCAGTCCTGTGATTAGGTTACCTTATCTGGCAAAGCTGATGGGATGCATCAGGTGTAGTGAAGGTTCCTCAATCAGTTGATTGGGGTTCATGCAAAAGGAGGCCTTCCTGGGTGGGCCGGTGGAATCAGGTAAAAATGTTTCCAAGAAGGGCCTGAGGGATTGAATGCAACACAGACGCTCTCAGGGGTCCCCCCTCTGGAAGCAAGCTGCCATGGGTTGTACAGTGACAAGGAAATGATTCCCGCCAACGAGCGGCAGGCTCTTGGAAGCCGACCTTCCCCAGTCGAACCTCTACAGGGCAAAGCAGCCCAGCAGACCCCTGCAGGTCAGCCCATGCACCACCGGGCACAGGGCCCAGCGAAGCGGCATGCACACCTCTGCTGCTCGGCAACTATGAAATAGTAAATGTGTTGTTTTAAGCCACTGAACTGGTAATGTTATGCACCAATAGAAAATTAATTTGAAGATAAAATGATAAAACTGTGAATAGCATTTTCTGCTTGTTACCTTTTCCGGATGGGCTATAGATACTTATTTCTGCATTAAAGTGAGAGGAGAATGTTTTGATGATAAATAGCATTCTCATATATTAAATGTCATTCCCACCAGCAGGCAGATTAGGGCCATCTTCGATGCTATGCTGAGAAAAAAATGGGAAGGGAGAGGTTAGTAGGGTCTGTAAGCAATCCATGGGCTTTTGAGTGATCTCTGGCCACCAGAAACACAAATGCTTCTAATTATTAATAAGGAGTCCATGACAGTATTTTCATCTGAATACTCAAAGACATCTTTCTCACTTCCAAATCCCTTACTATTTTTGTTTGCTTTTTGAGGAGAAAAGAACTAATTTTCAAATTTTCGTTCATTATAAAAATTGTGTGAAAGGAATACTTTCTGTTTTTGCCCCCTCACCTAAGCAATCACAATTTTTATAGTTTTGGGGCATTTATAGTTTTAAGCATTTTATAGGTTTCAGCATCCTGATAAAAATGTCTCAAATTAAAATATATACATAGACATAGTGTATACACTCAGAAAATATTCTAATATGGCTTGATCTGATGGAGACTTTTGTATCTATACCCTGGGAAGCAGATTTATAAAGCGATTGATCTTCAGACCCTTCTTATTTTTCTTCTCTCAGGACCATTAACTTCCCCAATTCCTGATCCATTGCCACTTTGCTCCAGGATGATGATTCAAAATATACTCTTTTCCTAACACTCAAACACAACTTAGCTTTTCAGGGGTATTTCCCTGATGGCCTAGAAAGTAATTACTTTCTTAATCTCTGTCAATCTCATGAAGATAAAATGTTACAGCTTGAATAATTCATTCTCTTCACACTATTTACAATTTTAAAAAGTACTGCAGAAAAACTCTCTTTACCCAAAGGGAAGAATCCTGAACAGTGGAAGTTTTAGTGCCGACAGGCTGGTTTCTAGATTGGCACTTAAAACCGTGTTTCTCAGGCTGATGTCTATCAAGTTCTGGTTCACGTCATTCTAGTCCTTCCTAAACCTGGTCATCCAGTAGAGGTTTGCTTTTGTGAATTTCTAAACGCTGCTCCTTGTAGTTTTCATCACTGAGTTCATTCTCTTTCTTTGGAAATCCTTTACTGCATTTTTAGTCACTTTGAACAACATTCGTTCATTCTACAGGCTGAAAGCCCCATCCCTGTAACTTTACTTCATTAGTTTGATTTTCAATCTCGTTACTTTTAATGCTTTCCCCAAATTGTTTCCAAATTGTACTTTTTCTCACACAATGAATCAGGGACATGTTTGTGCACTTTAGAAACGAGGAGACGAGATTGTTTATGAGGGATTTCACATATTAAAGTGCAGTTTATATGTCGATTACTAACAAATGCTTAATCTCTTCTTGCGTCTACTTAACATCCACAGATCCAACCAGCGAACTGTCTTCCCACAAACTTCTCCAGATCAGTGAGTGGAAATTCTGTCCTTTCCATCGCTCGGGCCAGAAACGGTTCAGCCTTGTTCTTTACTTCACCTCCATGGCATCTCACAAGTCAGGCAAGTGTGTCATTTTTACCTTCCTGATCTACCTGCATTCTGTTTGTTTCTTACCACATCTTCTATGGCCCCGGCCCAAACCCGCATTTTCTATTATTCAGATCGCTGAGAAAACCTCTAACGGCTTCCCTGCACCCACTTTTCCCGCGTTTCCAATTCTTTTAAAACCCTCTCCTGCTCCAAACCTCCCGATGGCTTCTCTCTAAAACAGCTGATTTAATGGCCCTGCCTAGTAATTCCATGATCTGTGTCATTGCAGGTCATTTTTCGATTGAGTGATTGTTCTCCTGAAGAGTGACATTTCTGTTTTCTCCTTCTTCTTTCCCTTCCCCTTCTTCCGGTTCTCCTTCTTCTTCCTCTTCTTATCCTTGCATATCTATTTTTACACTGCATTTGTTTTTTAATTCCTCTAACGCGATGGGGCTCTGCTCTGGAATGTGACTAAGTTCCTTACAAAGAATCCGATCACTTTGTGACTTGCTTTTAGGGTTTAAGTGGATCCAGAGCAGCCTGTAATCTCTCAAACACTTTCCCCTGCAACTGAGAGACACCCCTTTTCCTTCCAGGGGAACTTAACTTCATTGCCCTGCATTGGGATCTTTCTTCCTGGGTGGAGGTACACCGACTTTTCTCAGCACAGGCAAGACTTCCAAAATTGTTCCAGGGTCTCCTTCCCCAGCCCCAGTGCCTGGCCTTGGTAAACCTCCCACGCCCATGCGCTAAGTTACTCAGCTCCAGTCTGTTCCATGTTTCTGTGCTTCTGTTTCTATCTTGTTCCTCAGTTTATTTGGTTCCTTAGATTCCACATATGAGTGAGATCATATGGTATTTGTCTTTCTCTGACTGGCTCATTTCACTTAGTATAATAATCTCCAGGACAGCTGTCAGAGGGGAGGGGAAATGGGTGAAAGAAGGTGAAGGGATTAGTTAGCCAAGGAATCCTAATGCATGATCCAGTCAATAGTGTACTGAGGGCCAGATGGAAGGGGGTGCTGGGTGGAGGTAGGGACCATGTGGACATCTGTAATAGTGTCAGCAATGAAAATAGAGTTTAAAAAATTAAAAAAATATATACTCAGCTTCAGACTCTCTGAGAAGCTCCCTCCTCTCCAGTGATAAGGTTAATCCCTATGTATCTGGACCCATAAAATGTAGGCCCTCTGCCCAGTGGCCTGGCCCATGTCACAAATCTAAACCTAAATCAGCCTGCATGTACAGAAATGCGGGTCAAAGAAAAAACTGAAGCCCATAGTGATGTTCCTCCATAGCAGCTTCAGAGAGCTCACCTCACCCTGGAAAACACAACCGGCTGGCCCTCCAAGGAAATCCCTCACCTCTGAGCCCATCTGCCCTGTTTCCACATTGCTTCTTCTAATGCACCATATACCTTGTTCTTGCCCCAAACACTCTGGCACAGCACTCTACTGCTCGTGAGGCACCACCCTCCCCACTCCACGGATTGTTCTTCCGTAATAAAGGGCACCAAACTCCTCACTGAAGTGCATCATTATTGTTGTTTGGTACCGGTGTACTATCCAGTGGGTTCTGGGCTGCTGGGACTCCCTGAACTCTGACCTATCCATTTAGGAAAGTTCTGGGCTGTGCTTGGGTCAACTGCTCACATCTCTGCTCTGTGTCTTGAAAACTCTGCCCAGAAGGTTAGGAGGGCCAACTGTGGGGCTCACCTCATTTAGTGTCTTGCTCCCTGGGGCCATTGTCCTGTGCTGTTTATTCAGTCTGCAAATTGTGGCTTCGGATATTTCCTCCAGTTTTTTTTAAGGATTGCTGATGGCAAAAGGTAAGTCTGTTCCATTTTGTTCCATTTTGTTTGAAAGTGCAAGTCTAGAGATCCTGCTTATGGAATCAATGTTTTGCGATTTTTTTCCAGGTGGACCTGTTTGAACAGTTTTAGCAATGCAACAAAGCGTTTTTAAAAGGACGTTAAGAAATAAAGCTAGAAAATTATTCATGACTTCATGACATTGCACTAGAGTTTTGTCCTGTTTATCACCAAGACGTACGTGACTTTCTCTCTCTTACCTTTTCATACAGCTGGTAACACTGAAACATTTTTAGGCCCATACCATTTTGTCATGTCCCTGGTATTTCTTTTTCATAATGAACATAAAAGGAGTGAATACAAAATACTCTGGCCTTGAGGTTATTTAGAGTTGAACTGTGGACTTTCTTCCCAGCATGAATCTGTGAATCTTGTTAGACAAAAAAGGCTCAGCCCTTGAAGTGAAGGAGCCTCAGAAGGGAAAGCAGCACAGCAAATGCTCGCCCTGCAGCCCTCAGCCAGCGGCTTCTCCCCCAGGCCTAGGGGATTATTCAGGGCCAGGGACTCACCTCCTCCTAGGGCCCCTGTGGCCTCTTCTCTCATCTCTGATGAAGCCACAAAGGCAAATGGGAGTTCACAGCTTGGACACCTATCAGAGTTCCTTAGGAATGCAGTTTCTCTAATTGCGTCTGCTCTCCATGACGTACAAAGAGGACGTTGCAGTGAGGGATATGGAATGTATCTGTGTTTCTTATTTCTTCACGTGGCTGGCTGAGGGTGACCACAGATGCCACCTATTCCTTTGGACAGCACCGCACTGAAATAACCTCGCTTCTTCCATATGCCATCTTCTCTTTGTTTCTAGTATTTCTTTTCCTACTTAGTAATCATATCCCACCATCAGTTATAAAATTGTTCTTTAATTAATTGCAGATATAAGATGAATAAATTCTGGGGATCTATTTACAGCATGGTGCTTATAGCTGATAACATTGTATCATACACCAGAAATTTTCTGCGAGAGTCCCTTTGTCTTCTCCCTCCGGCAGATGGCCACTGTGTAAGGTGGTTGACTTGACTGGGCTAATCATTTCACAATGTATGTTGACATTCATCATCACTTCATACAGCTTTAAAAAAGTCATGGTGTACAACTAATTATGTAAGATTTTTAAATGAAACATTTTTGACATAGCGTATTTCAGTTTGATAACTCCATCTGTCCTTGTTTATATGGGAGCTCTGTTGCGATTCGTCGGAAGACCACTTCCAAATGACGCAGGGGATGGTGATGCAGCCATCACCGAGTCTTTTGCTTTTAAAAGTCTTTTAACAACATGACTGTAGCATAGAAAATGGAAATAGTCTCGTTGATTTAATTTTTAATGTCTTTGCAAAATATTAGGGAGAAAAGTGGCACAGGCTTTTAAAGTTATTATTTTTATATTTCTAACTCCGGAACAGTCGCACTGTTTCCTGCACTTAAGCGGTCTGCTTGACAGCCCTTTCCCCTTCTTTCCATAATAGGCATAGTTAATTATTTCTGATGTAGCTGGCATGTTTAAATGTAATTATCTTGACCAACTGCCACCACTTTCTTCCTCCTCTTTGTGTGTTTGTGGACACCTGTCACAAGCACACAAAACACAGGGGCCAAGTAGCTCTTCACGTTCTAACTACTTTTGGTTAAGGGCCGAGGAATGCGGGCAGAAACACAGGCGCTGGTTGCACCAGCAGAGAACGTATCTGATCATACCCAATGCTCACCTGGGTGCAAAGAAAACCATGTACTTTCTAAATGTCACTGGTGACTACAGGAATGAGATTTTTCCCAGGATATAATTTAAACCGCTAAGAGTTACGGAGGAGCATACTCCTCACGTATCTAGAAGAGTAGATGGGTCTCAGTCCCCTGGCCAGCAGTTTCATAAACTTTTACCTAGTTGCTGGATGAGAATAATGACTAGAGCAATTAGATTATGATCTTGATAGACTCATACACGGAAAAAAATACATATATTTAAGTTGTTTTCATCACAGGGGTTCTTAAACTGTTATATGCCTAAAAAATAAAGCACCAAGCATTTAAATAGCTTTTTCCTGTACCAACTGATGAGCATTTCAGAGAAATTAGTGGTCATTTATAAAAAGAGGGCCATCTATACCACGTAGCTTGCACTCCTATTACTTGAGTTCCTGAGGAAAATCTCTGAGAAATATATTGAATTATCACAAAACAGCCAAAGACTTTTCAAGAGCTAG
>VMDR010020239.1:0-17708 GCA_007922815.1 Macrotus californicus
AAAAAATAAGAAAATTCTAATATATGCAACAACATGGATGAAGCTTGGAGACATTATACTAAGTGAAAGGAGCAGATAGAAAAGGACAAACACCATTTGATTCCACTCATATGAGGTGCCTAGAATAGTCAAAATCATCAGGACAGAAAGTGGCATGTCAGTTGTCAGGGCTGGGGGGACAGGGCCGTGGAGAGTTGCACCTGAACGGGTACAGGGTTTCGGTTTGCAACATGAAGAGAATTCTGGAAATAGACAATGCTGATGGCCGCACAACAATATGAGTGGACGTAACAGCCCTGAACTGCACGCTTACCGGTGGCTATGAGAGTAAATTCTATGTTATTTTACCACAATTTAAAAATTGGTTAAAAAGGCATATCCCTTGACCCAGCCATCCTACTACTGAACATTTACTTTAGGTTACACAAACAAGAATATTCCGAGTGTATTCATTCCCACTGAAACGGCAAAAAATTCAACAGCTTAAATGCCCCCAGATCATAAATTGGTTAAATAAATTATGGTAAGGTGATGCAACACCTCTGTAAAGATTTTGAAGAAACAGGTCGAGTTCTGAGATATAGTACTGTGTAATCAAGGCAATGGAGTTCTACAGAGGGCGTCTTGAGTGGCCCATGGGCATACATCATTTAAAGTGGGTGTGTTGTGTGCATGAGATCTACTTGTAATAATTGCCACATGACCATACCGTATTTTTCTGGAGTTACAAATGCTTAATGGTGGGGAGATGAGTAGTGATTGTGAGACAACTTTAAAACTTTCTGGAGTGCTGGATCCCACCCCCATTTGAATGTATTCACTTTTTAGTTCTTCTAAATTTAAAGGAAATACAACATTTTGTACTCAGACACTGTGACGAGCCCTGGCACTTGGTTTATAAGATGTACTTCCATTGACATATTGTATCTAACCATCCTTTTTAATAGGTCAAATTTCAAAACCATAACAGGAAACATTACTTTGCCTTTCTGCAACTTTCATGTTTCCTTCTCTCCTTTTATGACTCCTCGATGCTTATTTCCCTGTCTAAACCCAAAACCACCTCCCGTGTGGCTGCTGCACACTGCCTTGGGACGCCTTTGGAAGTGTTGCCTTCCTTAATTTATAAAAGCTCTTGAACATTACTAAGAAAAAGACCAGGAAGAAAAGACTAAAAACAGCCATCTTCAAACTTTTTGTAGCCCTTCTTATGTCTCATATGTGCACAGCATGTACTACCAGTTCAGTACCTACCCTGGAAAATAAAGCTCCCACTTTGAAAATTCAATACCTATTTGAAAAGAAACTTTCCTCGGTTGGGATTGAGGCTCTTGCTTTAAAGCCTCAAAGCTGTAGGCCTGAGGCCTACATTCCCTACCTACCTCTACCCAGAACCTCTTTCACTCAGGGCCCCTCAGTTTTCAGGGGTATCATGTTCACTGCAAGCGGTAAGCCCAAGCCTCTTAGTGAGTGTGTGTCCTCTAACTTTTCATACGGTTTTCCATGTCTTTGGCCCTTTGGCTCCCTTCTCAGGATAGGCAAAATAGAGAAAAGAGCCCCAGATCCCCCAAGCCAGGTGACCAAAGTTTAGCTCCAGTTTGGTTACCAACGTACTGTGTGACACTAGCCCCAATGTCCTCATCTATGAAATGAAGATGAACCCTAGCCCAGGGGTCCCCAACCTGTTAGGAGCCAGGTGGCCAGCAAAGCTCACCTGAGCTCTGCTACCCCGCCCCCTGCCCCCATCTTCCACAAAAACCAGTCTCTGGTGCCCAAAATTTGGAGAACTGCTGATCTAGACATTCCAAACTGTCACCCCCAACCCTAGATCTAGTGAAGGACAAAGAACATCACACCTCCCTCTTCACCCACAACGTGTATCTCAGGTCCCTCCCCCAGAATCTTTCCTAAACTCATTAGCTGTTTAAGATATAGGCATAGAACATTTTTCAGTCTTTCGGGTTTAGCTTTTTTTTCTTCCTCGCTCTTCTTACCCTGTTTCCTTCTGAAGGACACTGACTCCTTCCATCAATGTTCCAAATCATAAAAATAAATCTCTACCTCTTCTTTCCTCTCTTAATTGGAATTATAACTCAAAACCACCCCCTTGCAGAGCATTTGTCATTTATATAGTTCCTGAGGAGCAGGGACCCAGCTTGATGTGGTAGAAAGCACGTGAGTTTTAGCGGGACAAAGACTGGAATTGACTCCCAGCACCTTGAGCCTCAGTCCCCTTATCTGCACAACAGAAGCAATGCTGGTTCGCTGCTCTCCATCTCCCAGTCCCGCCCTGCCTGCCCTGGTCAGAGACTACAACTCAGTTTGTGCCCAGGCTCCATCCTCTCTGTAGGTGACACCACCCCCAGTCCCCAGGACCTCTGGTCATTCTTGTGTGCTGCCACTGTCTCCCTCTAACTGCACCTCGTGGCTGACCCCACTTGGGCCTGTCCTCTTCAGTGAACTGCCACTCTCGGTGGGGAAACACGGAGAGAGGCCTGTGGAAGGGACCGCAAAGCACATGGAGGGAGGGAGTTGGAGGTCAGTTCTTCAGTTCAAAAAATTTCAGCATCAAGGGGCTCCCTGGGGTCTGGTCTTGATCCCCTCATGTATTTATTCACTATTTCCCCAAATGCACATTTAGAATTATCTCAGAGGAAGGGCTGCTGCTCAGCTGGAGATCAGTCCTACAGGGTGAGGTGACTCATACGTTCATTCCCCCGCTGGGAAGGCCCTAGGCCTCTTGCAAACAGATACTGACTTTCCCCGCATGGTTTGTCCTTCACTTATTTGCTTCCATCCGGATCACTGAGAAGAGCATGCAGGTGTTGTTTTATTTTACACTCGTGGTGTGTTGTTCTCTGGTGTTTTTCACAACACTTTCCACAACTGTCTTTTCCTCCCCCATCTCCAAAAATAGCAAGTGACATTGCTTGCCCAGATTTTCCACCTGAGTTTGTTTTTCATTTTGAAAGAACTCAGCACGGGTGCTGAGTGCTGCCTCAGCACCAACTAAATACTGGTATTTAACCCCAGGACAAAGTCAAAGGTGATACATTTCTGCTGAGCAGCTGCAAATTGCCTTTATTCTTGGCATGAGAAGAAAGAATGTTGTTTGTGATGTGAGAACTATATACGGGAATAGCTTGGAGGTATGTGGGTTTTCACATTAAATATGTTCCTGAAATTTAATGTGCACATAGATTTATCTTAGAGCAGAGTCAGGCTTAGCCACAATGCTTGGTAAATAAGATTTCCATGATTATCGAGTATCTTGCGAGGAGACCAGCCTTTCATATAATACCCGTGTACCCTGGTTTCTGCAGACCGCATTAGCCAGGGGATTCCAATGGGGTTTAGGACCAGTGATAACTCTGCGGCAGGACCAGCTTCATGAGTGTGCAACCCATGTGGTTGCACGGGGCTGTGCCTCAGAAGGGCCCCTTGCTTGTAACGCACTGCCGTCCCCGTCATGAAATTCTCAATTTTATTGTGCACGTCTTGCAAATTATGTAGCCAATCTTGTTCCCTCACTCCAGTTCCGTCTACTTTTGGTCCCCATTGCTACGTCCCTTTGTTACATCCAACCCCAGTTCTGTCCAGGAGCCTCCCATGGGGTGGGTCTCCCAGATGTGGAAGAAACCACCTGCCTGCTACATTTTCTTTCTCTCCCACCCCCACTGGTACTGTGACCGGGATGTGCGGCAGCCCATGGGGAGCAGCAGGCAGGGGGCCCTGTCCTCTGGAGTCCCCAGATGGTGGGAGTACTGCTGCATGTTTCCACAGCAGTGTTCTCTGCTCTCTTTGTGATACTTTTATCTCTTGCCCCAAAGCACATCTGCTTGTGCCCCACATGCCTCACACAGTTAAGAAGAAAAATGCTCCTCAGATGTCTGCTTGTGACCCCTCCCCTTCTCTCAGACCCGAGATAGTGATCTGCTACCTCTCCAGGCTCCCAGGCTCCCCACCCATACCTCTCCTCCAAATCTTGCTTCTTTCCGTCCAGGCCCCTGGCCCCCCCCCCTCCCCGGAGCTTCATCACTGGCTCTTTCATACAGGCTCCTGTTTTCCTTGGAAGTGCTCACTAACAATATATGCACACTTTTCAAAGAACAACTGCATTTGCAACTCTCCTTGTGGTTTTCAGAACACCATTGCTAGAGGGTATTAAATAATGCAGCCAAAAGAGGGAATTTACTTGTCAAATGAATTAGGGAAACATTGAATATTAGATGCTCTTCTTGGAGATTTAACTGATCACTATTAAGTATGTTGAAAGTTCAGGGAAGAAACTAACTTAATTTAATTCAATGTTTCCTAAATTACATTGGGCATTCAACACTTTCACTTCCTGGACACACACATACACACGCGCACACACACACACACACACACACACACACAATTAGGTTAGCATTCTGCAGACAGTATTCTTGGTGGTGCTCACTTAGCATGTAATAAAATAAATTGATGTAAACCAGTTCTGAACATAATTTAATCTTTCTCTGAGGATTCATAAAGTACCTGTATTTATTTTTTGCTCTCTGGACAAATGGAAACTAAGCCTATTCCAGATCACACTTAAAATACACCAAAGACAGCCTTACATAGAACCAGGCACACAGTAGATACTCAGCATGTACTTGTTGAGCTATTAATTTTAAAGAAATCCTTTGGGCCTCATTTTCTTTTTTTTAAATTGAATTTATTGGGTTGACATTGGTCAATAAAATTATGTAAGTTTCAGGTGTTCACATCTACAATACATCCATATATTGTGTTGTGTGTTCACCACCTTGAGTCAAGTCTTTAATTTTCATTCACCTGCCTTTACCCTCTTCCACCAGCCCCTCCCCCCCAACCCCACCCCTCTGGTAATCACCATACTGTTATCTGTGTCTACCAGTTTTGGTTTTTGTTTTTTGGAGGTTTTTTGCTTAATTCCTTTACCTTTGTCACCTAGCCCCACAACACCCTTCCCCCAACAGCTGTCAGTCTGTTCTCTATCTATGGACCTCATTTGCCTACACATATTTGAGCTAAATTCATTGGCCTGTTAATAAAAATCAAGCCTTTTATACCAGCCATTTTTTTCAGGCACTGAAGTATGGAGAATAGGCTCCTCCCCTAAAAGAACTCAATCTAGTATAAAACAAGCAATAAGTAATTATAATACAATATGATATTGTTTCAAGAGATATATATATACTCAGTGTTATGGGAGCAGAGAGAGGATATAACACTGAGTTGTGTCTTAAAGAGTGAACAGGAGTTTGTTAGGATGAGAAGATATGGGAAAGGGGCTTGCAAGCAAAGTATATACAGCATGTATAAACACATAGGAGCCCAAATTCTAATTTTTTTAAAATTTTAAAATGTTTTATTTATTGATTTTAGAGAGGGGAAGGGGCAGGGAGAGACAGAAATATCAATTGTTCCACCTATTTATGCATTCATTGGTTGATTCTTGTATGTGCCCTGACTAGGGATTGAACCTGTAACTTTGGCGTACAGGGACAATGCTCTAAACATCTGAGCTACTGGGCCAGGGCTAAATTCTAAATTTTTCAGAGACACTTTCAGTTCTAAATCCCTTGACTTTATAAATGTAGTAAGTTGCATAACTCCAATCATCATGCCCAAATTTATATTTTCATTTTTAAAAAAGATTTTATTTATTTTTAGAGAGAGGGGAAAGGAGAGAGAAAGAGAGGGAGAGAAACATCAATGTGTGGTTGCCTCTTGCATGTCCCTTACTGGGGACCTGGCCCACAACTAAGGCATGTGCCCTGACTGGAAATCGAACTGGCGACCCTTTGGTTCACAGGCTCGTGCTCAATCCACTGAGCCACACCAGTCAGGGCTCCAAATTTATATTTTTAAATTCAGAGTTTTATATATTAATATCCTTACAGTGGTCCCATCTGAAGTGATATTCTAGGCTTCATTTATCATTTTTTTTTAAGAAGTATAAATTACTGGATAGTGACTAATCCCACTTCCCTTCAAGGTCTTTATATGCCAGGAAGCTCAGCTACTGTAGCCAATCAGCTTTGTTCTGCTAGCTGTTCCCATTCTGCAAACTTCTGTCCTTCTGGTGTGACATCTGGAGCACTCTGGAGGGTCACTCCAAACCCTCATGTCCTTTTCATATTGTGCTCACTTGCTCTCTGGTTTTCGATCGCAGCTTATAGGCATCTGTGGCTGGTTCTGATGAAGTAGCTTATAGGGGTGTGTGTGCATGTGTGTGTAAAATCACTGAGGTTTCTTATAATTTTGAATCCAGTTCCTTTTTCTCTTTTGACTCCAAAGTAAACTCCCATCTTTATTCTGTGGTGGGTCATTTGTTTTTCAGCTCAATGACTATACCAGGAAGATGAAGGTACAAGTAGTGGTTCTCCTGAGCAGAGCATTTGTAAAATTTGTACTTCTGTTACCTACATAAAGAACACGTGTCATGGCCCTCCAAGGCTGGGCAGGTTCATGGTATTTGTGCAAATGGAAATATATTCATGGAGCCGTTGGGATGTCTGGCATGCCTTTGTTCACAGGCGGGCAAGCCACACATGCTGTGAGCTGCATGTCTATCTGCATGTCTCTGCATGGCACATGTCATGGCCCTTGCTCCCAGCATGGCCCCCGGCCCCTTGCGTGTGTCTCTCATAGGGACTGCCAGAAGGGAGTCCCTACCTGTTAAAGTATTAGAGGGGAACAAAGCCGGAAAACTGCCAGAACATTACATAACATAACATAATTCTGCGCATGCGAGCCCACTTCATGTTATGGGAACAGTTTATCGGACCCAGTCTCAAGGCTATGGGAACACTGCTTCCCTTAGTTACCCAGACACCTGGGTGAGGAAGCCAGGCTGCCTCCACTTACCCTACAGAACATTAAAAGGGATATTAAAATGTAAAACACATTATGATAACACAGTCAGAAAAATGCATTAGAAAAACAGCTGCCACAATCTTCATCCCCAGCATTCATAGGTACATATGATTTACAGCTATTGATATTTATCAGTTATTTCAGGACGTTTCTTCCCAACAAGGTCCCAGGATGCATCCTGATTATGAGTGGCTTTGCTTGTTTTATAAACAATACTAAAGCACTATCAACAAAACATGGTGCTGAATAAAGCAGCCAGTGATGCTGTGAACATGTGCATTTGAAGTCGGGACCTCATGTCACCCAGGAGGTGACTCATTAGGTGGGTAAACTTTGCGCAGGAGTTATTTTAAGAATTGTTTGAAAAATATAGGACATTTGCTCAGGCTAGATAGGGTGCCCCCGGGGTCAGGCTACAGGAACTGGACAAGAAAAAAGCAGGGCTGCTAAGCGGGTAGGAAAGAGGAACTGAGGGCAAATTTTGAGAGGTGTTGAAATTTTATCTCAGTTGACCACGGTAAGTATTATAATGCTTTAATTTTTTATTTTGATTAGATGTGTCTAACCTCCAAATGCCAGCATGTTCCAACCAAACAGTAGAGTGGTACAGAACTGTAGAAATGAACGAGAACTGTATAGAGCAATCCTGGAAATGTTCACACATGGTTAGTGAAAACGAAGCAAGGTAGAAAAAATGTTCATAGTATGCTACTGTTTCATCTAAGAAGAAAAAATTCAATGCAGGAAAATATTTGCTTCTCTTTTTTAAATGAAAGAATGAACCATAACATTTTGATTTTTAAAGAAAAACGATGTGGCAGAGAGGAAACAAGGAGGCAGGAACTAGAGTAGAAGACACATCCTCTGAAAATGCCTGGTATTGTAGATTTGACTGTGGAAGCTTATAAACATTTTATATAACTTTATGATTTTTTTTTAACTGAAAAGTAATTCCTGTCCTGACCAGTGTGGCTCAGTTGGCTGGGCGCTGTTCCGCAAAGGGAACGGTTGGTTAAATTCTCGGTCAGGGCACACACATAGGTTGCCAGTTCATTCCCTGGTCACGGCATGTGTGAGAGGCAACGGGTTCATGCTTCTTTCTCATATTGATGTTTCCCTCCCTCTCTTTCTCACCCCCTTCCTCTCTCTCCAAAAAATAGATAAATAAAATCTTTTAAAATGTATTTAAAAATGTTAAACCATTTCTTAAAAAAAAAAACAAAACACAAGTAATTCCTAAAAAACAAAATCAAAACGAAACAAATGAGTACAAATGTGTACTCCGAGTTGGTGGGATAACCACCCAGAAAGGAGTTCCTTCAAGTGACTTTAATTTGCTTTTCATTATCATGATACACTCTAAAAATGAAACAACTACGTAACAATGTTAAACGGGTTTCAACAACCATGTTATTGGTGACAGTGTTGGAACACTATTCTAAGTTGCATGCTTATTGTGAAATAAAGCAAATATGAAATTGTGTTGATGTCTTTGAAAATTGGGGTTTTTGATAAGGGAGGAAGAAAATATAAATGTAACGTTGGTGAAGTTAAGAAAACATCTTTTTTTAAAAAATATGTTTTATTGATTATGCTATTACAGTTGTCCCATTTTCCCCCTTTATTCCCCTCCACCCTGCACACCCCTTCCCACCCACATTCCCCCTCTTTAGTTCATGTCCATGGGTCATATATATAAAGTTCTTTGGCTTCTACATCTCCTATACTATTCTTAACCTCTCCCTGTCTATCTTCTACCTACCATTTTAAGAAAACATCTTGCAATCCTGTTTGAAAATGTCATTTGAACTCATGATGTATTTTCACTAGAAGAAGAAGAGTATTTCCTAACACTTTCTACCGAAATGGCCTAGAAATTATGATCAACCCAGTAGACTGACGACCCCAGAGCCCAGACTATTGCCTCTAAGTCTCATTTCCCATTATAAGGAATCAGGGCCTTTGGAGAAATGGCCGATTCCAGGTCTGTGTCAGAAAAATGTATGAGTTGAGTCTGGAATATAAGAAATCGTGTCATACTAGAAACCAATGCAATTACTAGGATCATGTTAATACGCTGTACTATGAAGCCAACCTGAATAATCTCCCACTGGCCAAAGATGGCACAACTTGTATATTAATAAGAATAATAATGATGATAGATTGAAATACATGAAAAATCCACATGTTCATAATGATATTTAAAATAAAATCAAACACCTCACTTGCCAACTTTGGCAGATGCTAGAGAACAAACTCATTATTTTGAAAATTAGTAAATAATCAAGCATTTCCTTTATAATTTGTACTTTAGGGTGCAAACAGTTGATGAGGGGATATTTCTCTTTGTAGAAGTATTCCAACTTATAAATGAAGAAGGAATGATAGCATTAGAATTTGCAGCTCCTAATGACTTAATGGACTTAGACACTTATCAGTGGCTGCTGACATAGCAAAGACAGAGCCAGACGTTATTGACTTCCTAATGAGAAATACACAATAACATCTATGAGGAGAGGGGTGGGAGTACAGAGGATACAAGATTAAACATAAATTGACAATTGTGAAAACTCGATGATGTTGTCATTGCATGGTTTGTTCTTTCTTACTTTTTAACATTTGAAATTTTTCTTAATGAAAAGGTTTTTTTTTAAGTGCACTGTACCACCCTTCTAAGGAGAGCCAAGCAGAGCTGGGAGAAGGGGACGCCTCTTTGCATGTACCTAGAAAAAGCAATAGGTCAAAAATCAGGAAGTCATAGACCTGGGGGCAACCTTCAAGATTACCCAGCCTTGTTCCTTCCTGTGAGGCTAGAACGACCTCTGTCTACATTGTCCCTAAAAGTTGTTGTGCGCATTCTGCAGGATTACCTTAGGCCCATGCCACTTGTGACCACTTTGAAAGTTATTTCTTTATACTGAGCAGAAAGCTGTTTCCCTCTACCTTTCTTCTACCCAGAGATTATAGCCCTAGCTCTTCCTCGCACAACAGTCTCTCAAATATCTGAAAACAAACATTCATTCACCCGTTCTCTCACAATTACGCCACATGCAGGTCTTTTGAACTCCAGCCCAGAGCCCTAATTCTGTCCTCGGTTGCACACACCCATGACTGGTTCTCTGCCACCCTGGCTGCTCTGCTCTGGTCTCAGAATAGTTTGACTTGGAAGTTATGTGCTCTGGAATGAAGTGATCTGGGTGTGGCCTGACAATTGCAGAGAACATTACCTCCCTTGTTCCAGTTACCCCATTGCTTATTACCAGGGATTGGAGCCTGGATGCACGAAGTTCCAACAGCTGAGTGTTAAAGGTTCAAGAATTTCATGAGCCAATTTTTTAAACCACAGCCACAATAAAAAGTAAAATTACATAAACTTACAATTGCATATATATGATATTACAAAAGTACAACTTAAAACTCATCACTTCCTAATTATTTTTGCTACATTATACTACTATTTTTTTCTTGTGGTTATTTGCATCTATTATATTTGTGTAGTAAAAAATATTATATAACGGTATGCTAGTGTGCATCTCTTCCAAACTCTGTATTCAATGATATCATATTGGTAGCCTGAAACTGGCCATGGTGGGAATATTTACACTACAGAAATTGGCAAGTGTTATATAATCAAGGTGTTTCTTTCCCTCCAGAGTGCTAATTGTTACTCATCTACCGTGCCACTGGATACAGTCAAAAATCTTAGGGATTTTCTGGTCACCATATTACACTTCTGACTCAGATTACACTCAGACTCTTAGCTACCTGCTGAAACAATTACAGTTCAACCTATTCTTATCGATACAATGAGTTCCTTAGACCTCATATTGATCACTTTTAAATTGTCTCCTTTTAGATTCAACCCACTCATTTTCATTCTGTTACCCAAGTATTCATCATTCCTCCAACATCGAGTTACCTGTAAATTTGATGAGCATACTTTCTATATGTTCTGAAAGAATTTATGAGGGGCAGGTGAAGGACACAGCCCTGGGACTCATCATTATAGACTTGCAGTTTGATATCAATTTGTTAGTCAACACCTTGTGGGAATAATCAACTGGTTCGTCCAGTAGGCTAGGGTCCAGTTCATATTTTTCCATCTTGTCCAAAGGAATATCATGAACAAACTCATTAAATGTTTACCCAATGATGAAATACTCTCCATATGTATGGGCTGCCCCAGAGCTACTGGGCTGGTGACCCTGTCAGAAAGAGAAGGAGACAAATCAGCTTTGACTTGTTCTTAGTGACCTCATTCTGGGTCTTAATTGTTACTTCTTCACCTAGTGCCTGAAACTGTTCCTCTACTAATTCATTCTAGATTCTTGCCTGAGATTGAAGTTATAGACAATTGTCTACAAATTTTCTGACTCTGCCTTCTTTCTCTTTCTGAAGAGTATGATATTCCACTGTCTCCAGTCTTCTGATACATCTCCGGTCTTCAGTGATGCCCCAAAGATCACTGACAATTGTCTAGTGATCCCATAATAACTTTTTCTCAGGGTCCTAGGTCATTATTCCTCAAATCTGGGGCTGGAATTCACTTGAAGCTGCTCTGGGTTTTGGCACATCCTATTACTCTGTCCTGGATGTCCATCTTCCTTCACCAAAGTTCATTCTTTTTTTTCTATTCCTCTTCACTTTACTCATTCCATGTAGAGAAGAAATATCCTTGCCCTGAAAGTCAAAAACAAAAGAAAACAGAAGAGCTCTGTTTTCTCTATATCCTCCATTGGCAGCAACCTCAAGCTGCAGGGTCTGTCCTTTACTTGATGCTTCAAAATTGCACTAAAAACAATGGGACACCCAAATGACAGCCATACATAACCTGGTAGTTTTATGATAATTCGACCTTATTTGGAGCTCTAGCCTCATGGGTTCTTGGACTGTGTCTCAGGTCTATTCCAGCACAGGGAACGACAACGTGATGGCAGGAGAGATATTTGATAAAAGATTCCTGACCTTTCAGAAACTGTGGCACCACATGCTTGTTTGAACTTGCAACAAGTTCCCTACCTACCAAAGTGCAACATGGTATGTATGGTCTTTAAATTTTCAGTTAATCTGGTCTTTGGAATTTTTTGTTTTGAAAAATTTGAGAAAAAAAACTGTAGATACTACTGATATCACAAAATCACAATCAGGAGGATCCAGAAAGATAGAAAACTCAGTATATTTAGGTGTTTTTTTTTTTCTTTAATTTTACGTAGCTGATGTTTAACATAAAACAGCCTCTTAATATCGTCAACTCTTGTTACACAGCATTCTTTTACATGGAACTCTCTCAATTGCCCTTATGCATAGTTCCAAAAAATGTTAACAATATTTATGGGTTTTAACCCAGAGGCTCTAACTAAGAGATATGAAGCTTGGGTTTTCCATTTTGTTTTGCCACTAATCAGCTAAGCAATCTGGGACAAATCCCTTGCCTCTTATTCACATCCAAATGTGGCAAGTCCCTTCCAGATCTCAGAGAGAGAGAGAGAGAGAGCAGTAAAACACCCAGCTGTCCTGTCTATGGGTTCTTGACTGTCTCCACCTACTCTCTGTAGTCGATGTGAGCGTGCAGGTATGCACGGAGGGACAAGGAAGAAAGGTTTGGGTTGAGAGTTTGGGTTGGGAGAGGGGGAGGAGGAAGACAGACCATATCATTCCTACTAGGTTTTTCACAAGAGGTAATTTCAAAATGGGGTAATTACAAAACGAGTCAACCTATGAAAACAAGATAATGACAGGGGAGAAAGTAAAAGTTTTTGGCCAGATCCATTGCACAATCATTCTTTTCCTGCCCCCACAAAGCTATCTGAACTGTGATCTTGTTAGTGGACTTCCATTTCCAGTAAACATCACTCACTTAGAACAAAACCGGGAAGCTCCCACATGTAGCCACTGGAAACAGTCCCAGATGCAGGAAGAGGTTTGTATGACATCATCCAGAAAGTTATGCAGTAGGAGGGTCTGCAGATTAGAATAGCTCACCTAAGAGTTCCTTTCATTAGCAAGTTTTATCCAGTGTTTAGAAGCCCAAACTTCTTAGCAAACATATTTGTTGATATATGTATGTATGTATGTATGTATGTATGTGTATTTAGCCCACTTGTAGAAATGTATATACCTGTCTGGAAATTGCTCAAACACTAGGAAAGTGTTATTCATGTGTAAAAACACTTAATTAAAACACCAGAAAAAAACAGGCAATAATTGTCATCCCTCTGTATGTGAAAAAGTTTAATTCATACTTTTAAAAATAACTTAGTTTCTTAGTAAAAGTGATACATGTTCATGGTAAAATATTAAAGCAAATCATAAAAGCACAAAGAAGTTAATAAAAATCATCTCAAGTCTCATGACCCAGAAATAAACACTGACAGAATTTGGGTAAAGTCTCTCCAGACACTTTCCTTTTCCATATATGTTAAATTTTACATGAGTGGTATGTTCTTTATTTGCAGCCTTGCAGCCTCCCTTCCTCCTCAGCAAAGTCAGTAACATCTTTACGTGTCACCATATGTGGGTATATGGCATCACTATTGGGAACTCCGAAGTTTTCCTTTTCATTTTGTTTGTTCCGTATACTTAGTCTATTCCTTATGGATGGAAATATAGGTTGTTGAGAAAGAACTTTTTTTTAATTTGCAAAGAACTGTTATGTAAAGGATTTAAAGTTATGTAAAGTAACACATATGCACAAGAATATGGTTTGGTGTTCCTATTGCAAAAGCTTGAAATAGTGTATGCAAACAGTGAGTGTTATAGATATGTAAGATGTGTCTATTATTACTGAGCAATTAAATAAAATTAAACTTTTAAGAAAGCAATGATGAACCACAAAATAAAACTCAATACATTTGACAATATAGAAATATAAAATATCACAAATAAAATTGAAAAATAAGAAAAAGCTTTTAAAACAGCTATAGCAAATATGACAAAAGGTTACCATATTAACATATAAAGAGCTCATATAAGGCCTTCTGGCCAAGATGGAGGCATAGGTAGATACGTTTCACTTTCTTGCACAACCAAAAGAAGGATAACAACCAATTTAAAAACAAACAACAACCAGAAGTGCCAGAAAATTGAACTGTATGGAAATCAGACAACCAAGGAATTTAAGAAGAAACACACATCCAGACTGGTAGGAGGGGCAGAGACTGGCACCCAAGGTGGAGAGGAGGTGTTACAAGGCAGCAGCTGGTGGAACGGCAGTCCCATATTTGCGTGCAGATAACTGAGAGGAACAACTGAGGAGTGAAACAGACCACACATCCTAGGGTTCCAGCACCAGGAAAAGAAAGCTTTAAAACCTCTGGCTATAAAATCTTATTGGGGTTGTGGCAGCAGGAGAAATTCCCAGTCTCACAGGAGAGTCTTTTGGAGAAGTCCATGGAATCCTAGAATGTACACAAACCCACCTACCCAGGAATTAGCACCAGAAGGGTACAATTCACTTGTGGATAGTGGGGAAGTGACTGAAAGCTGGATGAGAGCTGAGCAAGTGGCATTGTTCCCTCTCTGATCCCTCCCCCCACATACAGTGCTACAACACAGGGAAGGGGGTTGCCCCACCTTGGCAAATACCTAAGTCTCTGCCTCTTACAATGTAACAGGTGCACCAAGACAAAGAAATATGGCCTGAATAAAAGAACAGATCAAAACTCCAGAAAAAGAACTAAGTGATGAGGAGATAATCAACCTATCAGGTGCAGAGTTCAAAATACTGGTAATCAGGATGCTCACAGAAATGATTGAGTATGGCTGCAAAATAAAGGAAGTAGTGAAGGCTATACAAAGTGAAACAAAGCAAAATATACAGGAAACCAACAGTGAAGGGAAGGAAACTGGACTCAAATCAATGATTTGGAGCAGAAGGAAGAAATAAACATTCAACTGGAACAGAATGAAGAAACAAGTATTCAAAAAAAAATGAGGAGAGGCTTAGGAACCTCCAGGACAACTTTAAACATCCCAATATCTGAATCATAGGGGTGCCAGAAGAAGAGGAAGAGCAAGAAATGGAAGACTTATTTGAAAACATAAAGAAGGAGAACTTCCCCAATCTGGCAAAGGGAATAGACTTCTAGGGAGTCCGGGAAGCTCAGAGGGTCTCAAAGAAGTTGAACTCAAGGAAGCACACACCAAGGCACATCATAATTACATTATCCAAGATTAAAGATAAGGAGAGAACCCTAAAAGCAGCAAGAGAGAAGGAGACAGATACCTACAAAGGAGTTCCCATAAGGTTATCAGCTGATTTCTCAAAAGAAACCTTACAGGCAAGAAGGGGCTGGAAAGTATTCAGACGAGATCGGGTGCATTCAGGGTGGTAAGGCCATAGACTGGACAGGAATATTCAAAGTCATGAAAGGCAAGGACCTACATCCAAGATTACTCTATCCAGCAAAGCTGTCATTTAGAATGGAAGGGCACAAAAAGTGCTTCCCAGATAAGGTTAAGTTAAAGGAGTTCATCATCACCAAGCCCTTATTATATAAAATGTTAAAGGGACTTATCTAAGAAAAAGAAGATGATCAAAACTATGAAAGTAAATATGACAATAAACTCACAACTATCAACAACTGAACCTAAAAAACAAAAACAAAAACAAAATAAGCAAACAACTAAAAGAGGAACAGAATCACAGAAATGGAGATCACATGGAGAGTTATCAGCAGGGAGGGTGGAAAAGGTACAGGGAATAAGAAGCATAGTAGATAGATATAAAGTAGACAGGGGGAGGTTAAGAATAGTATAGAAAATAGAGAAGTCAAAGAACTTATATGTATGACCCATGGACATAAAGGAAGGGATGCTGGGGAGAAAAAGGGTACAGAGCATAGAGGGATAAATGGGAGAAAAAAATGGGACAACTGTTATAGCACAATCAATAAAATATACTTTAAAAAAGAGCTCATACAGAACTTCCGGCCAAGATGGAGGCGTAGGTAGACACACTGTGCCTCCTCGCACAACCAAAAGAAGGACAACAACAAATTTTAAAACAAAAAAACAATCAGAACTGACAGAAAATTGAACTGTATGGAAGTCCGACAACCAAGGAATGAAAGAAGAAACTTTCATCCAGACCAGTAGGAGGGGCAGAGACGGGCCAGGCGGAGAGGACTCGCGAGAGGGATGGCTGGCAGACTGGGGAAAGGTGCGGTGACTAAGAGAGGGGGCGACCGTGAACCGGGCATCCCACTCCCTCGTGCGGATAAACCGGGAGGAACAACTGGGGAGTGAGACAGACCCTGCAACCCAGAGTTCCAGTGCGGGGAAATAAAGCCTCAAAGCCTCTGATTGAAAACTCCTGTGGGGGTTGAGGGGGCGGCAGCGGGAGAAACTCCCAGTCTCACAGGAGAGCTCGTTGGAGAGACCCACAGGGTCCTAGAGAGTACATAAGCCCTCCCACCAGGAATCAGCACCAGAATCAGCACCAGAAAGGCCCAATTGGACTGTGGGTAGCTCGGAAAGTGACTGAAAACCGGCAGAGAGCGGAGCAACCGCCATTGTTCCCTCTCAGACCTATCCCCCCACCAACAGCGTCACAACACAGCGATGTGGCTGCCCCGTCCTGGTGAACACCTAAGGCTCTGCCCCTTACTACGTAACAGGCACGCCAAGACAACAAAAATGACCCAAAGGAAAGAACAGATCAAAGCTCCAGGAAAAAATACAACTAAGTGATGAAGAGATAGCCAACCTATCAGATGCACAGTTCAAAACACTGGTAATCAGGATGCTCACAGACTTGGTTGAATTTGGTCGCAAATTAGATAAATAAATGAAGGCAACAATAAGGGAAATGAAGGAAAATGTACAGGGAACCAACAGTGAGGGGAAGAAAAACGGGACTCAAATCAATGGTGTGGACCAGAAGAAAGAAAAAAACATTCAACCACAACACAATGAAGAAACAAGAATTCAGAAAAACAAGGAGAGGCTTAAGAACCTCCAGGATAGGATGTCTTGAAACGTTCCAATATCTGAATCATAGGGGTGCCAGAAGGAGAAGAGGACAAACAAGAAATTGAAAATTTATTTGAACAAATAATGAAGGAGAACTTCCCTACTTTGGCCAAGGAAATAGACTTCCAGGGGGTCCAGGAAGCTCAGAGGGTCCCCAAGAAGTTGGACCCAAGGAGGAACACACCAAGACACATCATAATTACATTACCCAAGATGAAAGATAAAGAGAGAATCTTAAAAGCAGCAAGAGAAAAGGAGACAGTAACCTACAAAGGAGTGCCCATCAGACTGTCAGCTGATTTTTCAAAAGAAACCTTACAGGCAAGAAGGGGCTGGCAAGAAGTATTCCAAGTCATGAAAGGCAAGGACCTACATCCAAAATTACTCTATCCAGCAAAGCTTTCATTTAGAATGTAAGGGCAGATAAAGTGCTTCCCAGATAAGCTCAAGTTCAAGGAGTTCATCATCACCAAGCCCTTATTATATGAAATGTTAAAGGGACTTATCTAAGAAAAAGAAGATAAAAAATATGAACAGTAAAATGACAACAAACTCACAGCTATTAACAACTGAACCTAAAACAGAAACAAAAACAAACTAAGCAAACAACTAGAACAACAACAGAATCACAGAAATGGTGATCACAGGGAGGGTTATCATCAGGGGGGTGGGTGGGGAGAGAGGGAGAAAATGTACAGGGAATAAGAAGCATAAATGGTAGATAGAAGATAGACAGGGGGAGGTTAAGAATAGTATAGGAA
The DNA here is from genome assembly GCA_007922815.1 of Macrotus californicus. Taxonomy (NCBI): domain Eukaryota; kingdom Metazoa; phylum Chordata; class Mammalia; order Chiroptera; family Phyllostomidae; genus Macrotus; species Macrotus californicus. The sequence continues at coordinate 17,622 of VMDR010020239.1, forward strand.
ATGTAGAAGCCAAAGAACTCATATATGTGACCCATGGACATGAACTAAAGAGGGGGAGTGTGGGGGGAAGGGGTGTGCAGGGAGGGG
>VMDR010020240.1:0-17712 GCA_007922815.1 Macrotus californicus
TTCAATAGTGACAACTATATTTAGCATTAATCAAAGCCAGAGAATGGTAATGAGAAATGGTTGCATAGCTATTGAATATTAAATGACCAAAGGAAATAGCTAGCTCCAGAAGTAGTGTTTGGGGAGAAGAATAAATTGTAGCATAAATTGTCAAGTGTTTTGAGTATATGTTCGGTTGCTAAAGTAGTTGGGTCGGACAAAAACAACGGGCTGGAAAGAGAATGCACTGAGATTGTATAAACACCCCAGTCCTCAAGCCTTTTTATTAGGTTAGCACCTGATCCTGCTTGGCAGTTACAGGATGTAATTAGCCTGCTTAAAAATCATCATCTACAGAGCAGACATTGATCTCAGAGACTGTTAGAAGATGTCCCCCAATTTTTTTTTTTTCCTTTTTCTTTTTCTTTGTTTTAAGTGAATGACTACGGCTTTCATTTACACACTGGTGAAGTGGACACTCAGCAACAAATATATGTGATACTCCACATCAGACTGGAGGGCCACTGTCCAAAGGAACTTTTAGGTTTCCAGGAAGATCTACAATAACTCAGATAAGTCAGGGTGTGAGGAACATAAAAATGGGATAAAGAAAAAGGAATGTCACAGATATACAGAAAGAGGAACCAGAGTAGGATCAAGAATCAAGGCTCAAGGTTTAAGAAGAAACTGAAGGGTGCAACTTAATAGATGCCTCTGGAGTCCTCAGCAGTAGTACATCTTTGCTTCAGTGTCCCACAGTCCCCAGGGCTCCAACTCACTCCATAGGCCTTCTCTGTTTTCTCTTCCTATGAACTGGCTTCTCCACCCTCTCATCTGTGATTCTTTTCTCCACCTTGAAGTGTCCACTTGTTCAAAACTGCAGCTCCTGTATTTTCAGGGTGTTTTCCTCACTCATGACCACCTCTCCCTCATTCCCTTTCCCTTTCTCTCCCCTTTGTGAACTCCTTTATTCTATTGGAACATCCCACTTAAAATGCCCAAGACAGGCTATCTTATTGGCTCAGATTACCTTTTCATGCCCAGGTCACAGACTAGCTCATACACTGACGACCTCTGGGAAAGGCCTATTCTAGTCTAACCAGTTACAAGCAGGAGAAGAACGGACACACCGTACTTGGCTGCCAAGGACCAAATGTGGCTGCCCAGAGCTCTTCTTCCAATAGGGCTCGAAGATGAGGCACTTCCCTCAGGAGCATCTGAAGATTAGCCAGGCAGTGTGACTGGCATCTCTAGTTCAAAAAAACAACAACTAAATCAGAACTCAGTCAAAAGACATGCCCATAGGTAGCTACCTTGTCTGGGTTGCACATCTTCAGTGAGTCAGGTAAGGTGGACAATCGTTCCATATTTACTTTATATAATATAATAATAGTCTATACTTTTATTTTCAAACTAAATTTTAACATTTATGAGAGCTTCTTTTCACGTGCACTGGAGTTGTTCTAATGTGACTATCTTTATGAGTCAACACAACTAGCATAGAGATCCATGGGAAATTACCATTTTGTCTAACTCTCATGAAATAAATTCCCTTTAGAATCCATGAATCATTGGCTATCCACTGCACTCTGTAGGAGACATTTCAAAATAAAGGGCAGTTATTATTTATTGTTTGTAATGAAGCCAACTCAACCCAGAGGGACATTGTGAGGATCACTGTCAGATTTTGTAAAATGCCTTTGGCTTTTCAATGGAAAGGTACTATATATGATAATAAAAGAAATAGCAATAATATTCTTGCACAACCCCGACATTGAGTTAATCTTTGTCTTAAAAATAGGGTAGTTCATCTCTAGACCTCGTGGGGATTACTGAATTCAATTTGTTCTGAGAATGCCGAGGCTGATGAAAAAGGTACTCATTATAAAAGCACTTTCTCCAGTCGCTGTTCTGTTCAATACGTGTTGCTTTTAACTGTTATTTATATTGAAGAGTTGACCATTATTCGTAAATGTACAATGTGACTAATTGGAAGATGAACCCTATAAAAATGTTACCTAGGTGGCACAGGACAAACTTTTTAAAAATAAGGTACCAGAAACTGCAGATATGCTCACCTAGATGCACTCATGTGCTCATGCAGTTATATATACACAGGAAAGAGAAAAGGAGAAGGGGGAGGGAGGAAAGAGAGAGAGAGGAGATGAGAGAGACAGGGAGAGAGAGATGAAGCAAGAAAAGGAATTACAGATTGATACTTAAAATTAATACTATAATTATACAAATGTTATATATACATAAAGATTGTGCCTGTGTTACTTTACAAAGCACCATTGTATATATATTTTCTATTTGGTTCTCACTAGAAACCTTGGAGCTATGTAAGGAGATGAGGCTTGTTTAGCTCTCTTGCTTTGGAGACCGTTACTATTCAAAGACAATCAGACTTTCTGAAGGACAATAGATCCCAGGGTAGGGGGACAAGTGTGTCAGCAGGTTCCTGGTGGAGACAAAGGGAGAGACCCCAAGAAAGAACAGAAAGTCAAAGAACCTGAACACTAGTGTTCTCCATCGGGATCCAGTGGAGATTTCCAATTGTTTTCCTTCAACCTTGCCAACACCTAGGGTCAGGATGAGGATGCATCATGAGACAGTAAGATTTTAAGGAGCTAGATCATTTGTATGATTCCTTTCTAAGCGATTTTCAGGAAAGCAGAGACCAGGATAGTAGCACAAGCCACAGAGATTAATCAATCAATCAATCAGCTAATTAATTAATTAAAACTAAGGCAAGAGTGAGGGGGGCTTTTTTGAAATCTGAGATTTATGCAAGGGCTTCTGTGGGCAGTTGTCTAAGACTCTAGGTATGACTCACGTGTTTGATGCGCAATTAATTCTCTACAGACAAACAAGTTGTTTTGATCTGATTTCAACCCAGAACTGAGTAAATGTTTCCAGAGAAGCTGCCCCAGGCTTGCTTCTGCAGATACTCTTATCAATTCCTGCTTCTTAGGGAATGATCACCCTTCTCTCGCTTTTTTTTAATTCTCACTTTTCTCAAAATCCAGACTGTCTCAAGTCTGGCAGCCCAGCAACTTTCTCCCTATAGAAAACTTCACTATGTCATCCTGCCATTTCTAAATCGAATTTAGAATTACTTTTCGAGTTTTTACAACTCTTCCTGGGTTTGCTCCTCCCTCTATTTCCAAATTCATTTCTCCTTATCTTCTATCAATCTGTCGCCTTCAACTCCACCCCCTCACTCTACTTCTTGGCTTTTCAGGCAGTTACAGTTTGAATGAGAAGATTAAAAATCTCATTTATGACTTTTGAGATGTCTCACAGGAACATATTGCAAAGCTTCCCTCACGCCAGAGAGAGGAAGAGAGAGAAAGCATGACACCTAAAAATGAATCTCTAAAGAGGGAGCATCCCTAAAATAGAGCATTATAATAAATCAATGCTGCTGTGCTTTCTTACAAAACAAAATAAGCTCACAATGGAACATTCCCTTTGTAGCTGAGCACTTACCAAATCACTCTCTATTCTGGAGAAATTCTACAAATTGCTAATTCCCCTTGAAAAAGAAAATTCATGCTGTTCAAACCACTGCAACAAGTCACAGTGGAAAAGGCTGCAAGGACACAGCCGCATGCTCACTTGGTACCAGCACTGCCCTGGTCTGTGTTACACCACTGAGAAAACTAAGGCACACTCCATTGAAACTGCCACCCCATTCATATGCCATCCTTCTGCAGGCTTAACAAAAGGATGAATTCCTAATGGCCCAAGGTCATGTTCAACTGGTTGCTATAGCCACCTCCTCCTTAGCAAACACTGCTTTCCCCTAGGTAATAAAAGAAGGATAATGGTGGACAAGTGTACAATGACATAAATTGGGGATCTAGGCTCAAAACCTAGTCTTTTTCCTCCTGGCAGGAACACCAGACGATGGTGTCTTGATCCTGCCATGCTCGTATTCTGTGAGTGACAGCAGGCAATGAAATGCAAAGGAGAAGAGAGATATGTCCACAGGGTCTCCCCGCACCCCCAAATGATGGCCAAGGGCTTTATTTGAACTACTTTGTGGCTGATGGGAGATAGAACTCCAAGTTCTGAAAAAGACTGCCTACCACCATGTTAGGATCTCTATGATATCACTAAGGGTCTTTTGTCTTCCAAATACAATGAAACATCATTCAGTAAAAGAAAGTGGTATAAACTGGGAAATTCAGGTTACTATGTCAGAGTCAAGTGGATAGATGTGTTCTGCTAGGAGGCTTCTATTTGTCTGTATAACATATAGGAAAAGAGATGAAACTGCTAGCAAAAATTAAACAGAGGAAGGCAGGAAGGCAGGAAGAAAGAAAAGAAAGGAAGAAAAGAAGAAAGGAAGGAAGGAAGGAAGGAAGGAAGGAAGGAAGGAAGGAAGGAAGGAAGGAAGGAAGGAAGGAAGGAAGAAAGAAAGAAAGAAAGAAAGAAAGAAAGAAAGAAAGAAAGAAAGAAAAAAAGAAAGAAAGAAAGAAAGAAAGAAAGAAAGGGAGGGAGGAAGGAAGGAAGAAAGGAAGGGAGGAAGAAAGGAAGAAAGGAGAGGGGAGAGCAGGGGAGTGATCAACACAGACTGTGCTTTAAGCTGTGCTCACACAGACACACCAGGAGTCTGTGAGTCTGTCCTACGGACTCTGTCTGGTCTTCTTTCTCCGTGCTCTTTTCTTATAGCACCACAATTGTTCAATTTTGCTTTTTCTTCTAAGTTGGCATAGGATTCAGATTTCTCAGTGTATCAAATTGGAAGTATAGAAAGGAATTTCATTCCAATTTATTTCTGTATACAAAATTTAATGTAGAATGATGTATGTGCTCTTTTTGAAAGAGGCTGTGAAGAATATTCTTCTAGTAAAGAATCTGCTTCCTATAGTTTTGTGGCCTCTGATGTGATAATAGGAGATAATCTATTTCTATTGTCATTAAAACGTATTCATAGTCTTATTCATGTCCCTTTAAATAATGTGTCAATATTCTTGTATTGCCCACTATCAAAACAACCTGAAACATTGACTTCTTAAAAGGTTGCATGCTATTCAGTTTACATGTTCTCCAGTGACTCACCACCATCCGTTGGTAACCACAGGAGATTGGTTCTAGGACCTCCGCAATCCCCAAGGATACCAAAACCTGAGGATGCTCAAACCCTTAGATAAAATGGTATAGTATTTATGTATAACACATATCCTGCACATACTTTAAATCACCTCTAAATTACTGATAGTATTTAATACAATGTAAACGCTATGCAGAGAGTTGTTTTACTGTATCATTTAGGGAATAATGACAAGGAAAAGAGTCCGTAAACAAAACCACCACAGGTTTAACTACATAGTACGTGACAGCAATAACACTTTTTAGATAGCATTGTCCGTCCACAGTTGTTTGAATCTGTGGATTCAGGACCTGCAGATACAGAAGGCTGAATGTACTTGTCTTCTGTACCACCTTTTCCTCTCTTGCCAACTGCTATTTCAAATCCTATTAGGCTTTTCATTACATTTTCCCCTATTCTACATTTCCATTTGCTTGCTTCCTCTCTCATTTCCCTGCTAATTCTCTGGAGGGTGAAGGGGAGCAGAACACACCACCCCAAAATGCACCATTTTGGCCAACGAATTATTTGGGGCTGAAGGCATTCAATTCCCAGGAGACTAGGAACACAACTTTCACCTCTCCCTTTACTAACCTAAAAGAACTTAGATAGGGAGCCGGGCCCAGAAAGAGGGCTATTACGAGAGATCACTTTTTTTATCTGAAAGACTTCCCTGCATGGCAAAGCAAACTGATTACCAAAAGTCTGCTCTTTTCATCTCCCTGTGAATTGTCTTGCTTCCCTTCGAAGTCCCAGGCCCCGTTCCTTCCTTAGCTCAGGGTGGAACATAAGTCTCAGTTGCCTAACTGCTTTTGGGTCTCAAATTTTTGTGAGGCTCCTGTAGGTATGACAATAAATTTGTTTTTCTCCTGTTAACCTGTAGTATGTCAATTTAGTTATTAGATCAGCCAAAGAAACTAGAAGGGTAAAAGAAAAATATTTCCTCCCCAGTAAGAGGATGAGGTTCTACTGTCACTATTGTTATTTTCTTTTTTCTTCTAAAGAATGGAAGAGCAGAGCTGAAATATTTGGGAAATGGCTAGTTCCAGAAATATCAAGATTGTGGCATATTTTTAGTGACCCCCACAAAAGTATTCAAAATCCAAGTGCCCTTAATTGTTTTTTGGAGCTGAAATCAAATCAGGTGTCTCAGGTGTACATTTATTACAAAGTAATTTCTTCCACTATGATAACCAATAGGTACACCTTACTATTGAGAACTCAATTCCTGTAAATGTTACAAAAGTAAAAATCCAAGATCGAAACTTGTTTTAGTTAATAAGATAAGGCTCTTATTTTTAAATTTACAAAAAGTAAAATCGGCGTCTTCAAGCACGAAAGGACAAGAAAGTCCCGTTGGCATGGGACCCAACTGCCTCCTTTTTTGTTTTCTGAATCACTGGCTCAAAAGGCTGCTTAAATCCTGCTTCACTACAGTTTCCTGGCGGTGATTTTTCCCCCTTTAAGACAAAGAAGGTGTGCTTGTAAAATGCAAATGCAGGACCAAAGCCTGGGCCTGGAGGGAGAGGAGATGGAGCCCACAGGAGCCCAAAGCCGCTCTCCCGGGTGTACCTGGAGAGAGCAGAGATGAGAACACAGCAGGCTGGAAGCCAGCAGTTAGAACAGGCTGAGAGTGACCTCGGCTGGAAGAAATGGGAAGAATCCCTCCAGTGGAGAATTGTCAGGTAGCGCTCTTAAAACTATTGTTGCCTTTACTGAAAAAGCAGGGGACGGGGGTTCTCTTACATTAGTGAGCAGAAGAATCAGATCAACTCCCTAAATTTTTAGATCCCCAGTCCCACCTCCTGAGTCGTGGCGCCTGAGCATCTTTAGTTGAAATCAGCCACACAGGTGACTCTGTTGCAGCTGTGCCAGGAACCACACTTTAAAGATCCCTGGCTGGCAGTCAAAGAAAGACAAGTACCATATAATTTCACTCATATGGGGAACCTAGTGAACAAAATAAACTAACAAACAAAATAGAAACAGGCTCACAGATACAGAGAACAGACTGACAACCATCAGAGGGGAGGAGGGTTATGGGGCTGAGTGAAAAGGTGAAGGAATTAAGGAAGAAAAAACAAAAACTCGGATACAGACAACAGTATGGCGATTACAAGAGGGAAAGGAGGGAGGGAAAAGAGGGTATAGGGGGGTAAACGCTGATGGCAGGAGACTTGACTTCTGGGGGGGGGGGTGAACACACAACTAATACAATATACAGGTGATTGATGTATTATAGAATTGGAAAAAAAATATTTAGGGACTATTTCATTAACACTTCCATTTCCTGATTTCTGACCTCTTGTCGGACATTGTGCCCCATTTTGGGGTGTTCATTTTAGGAGAAACCATGCTCTCTGATGTTACAGCAGTTACTGATATGTCTTACTGTCTAGTTTTAAGAAACAAAACTCACGTGAAGAGAGTTGCCCAATTCTTGCTTCTTTCAGTTGTTCAGAAATTTAAAAAATAAAAATAAAATAATCTTAGCCATAACTGAGCCTAAACTAAACCGAGGCTGCCTGGAAATGCCTGTTTGAAATGCCTGCACAGGACCTTGAGGGAATAATTGTTCTCCAAAGGGCCACTTGTGTACGCTGCGTTTCCCACACAGTTTCTGCCGCCATTCAGAAATACTGCACCCTGGTGGCTCTTTATTGTTGTCTGTTCCACCCATTGCTTCACAGCAGGCCCCAGAGTGTCTGCCTAAAGACGTTTCATTTCAGCATAAGAACACATCTTGTCATGCATATTTTTGTGATCAGAGGGAGGGTTTGAGTGGCGTGGCATTCAGTAACCGCTAGATGCAAGTGCGGTAAACCCAGAGAAACAAATCAAAGGAAAGAAAAAAAGGCCTGTAAGGGAGTCACTTTAACCATCTGTGTTAGATTGGCAACATTTCTTAGAGTTATTCTTGGTAGGAAACCCAGACTTTGTCCAAGAAAGATAGTGCTATCGCCTTCCCCAAAATTCATATTCTGCTATTGTGTGTGGGTCAAGATGAAAGTCAGCTTTGAAATAATCAGCTATAAATCTAATAAGCGGTAAAGAAAATTTAGATGGTTTTATGAAAAAATAAGTTCTTCCTAGACAGTCTGCAAAAATGTGCTGACCTTGAATCACCAATTACAGGATAATATTGGAGATATGCAAGACTATTGAATTTTAGAGCTGATTTCAAATACAACACAAATACAAAACTATTTTTTTCAAAGCTCTAAAGTGAACCATCAGTAAATTATCACATAATTGAGAAGTTTAAGTAAACTGGAGCATTACACCTTGGATATGTGGAAGCACTAGAAATTCTGCTGCGGGAGTTCATTGGGTCGCTGGTCCTTCCCGAGTGGGCTTTGCATCACCGATGTCTTCCGCTGCATCTTCCGTGGCTGCCCACACCCTTCATGGCAATGGAGTAGCTGAGACAATTGGTGGCGGGGCGAAAAGTACTGAGACAAATGAGAGGTCAGACTGGGAGGGAATTCGTGATTTTCCTCTTGGTAATCAGAGAATTTGATGTGCACACAACTTTATACATTTCTTATGGTTGCCATAGACACTGACCCAGAGAGTCCCTTGCGTCCTCAAATTCTCTTTCTGAGCACAGGCAGACTGTGTAACAAGGGACAGTGCCAACTCCTGTGTGCAGAGCACTGGCCAGAAAAATTTGGATGGCATTAATATTAAAGGTGAAATGGTCTTGAAAGATGCAATCAGTTAAAAAAAAAATGCCAACGCCCTCTCTTAGCCCCATGGTCTCTGGACTGTGGCAGAATGAGCAGCCTCCGCCAGAAGCTGCAGGAGAATTGGACCTCTGAGGACGTACAGAGCAGGACATGGAATTTAAGGCAAGTAAGGGAGTTAATCAGGGATCAATAAGGATAATGCTAGGCAAATGCTGCAACAAATCAATCCCAAAATGTCTGTGGCTAGTTTTCTGACCTCCAGGGTAACAGTCCATTGCAATTGTTCTTCACTGACTACAACTTTTCTCCATGGAGTAGGTCAGGGATCCAAGCTCCTCCCAACTTGTGGCTCTGCCAACCCCCGAAGCTGCAGTATCCTTCTCGTCCTGATAGGGCTAGAGAGTAGGAAAGGCACAGATTCTTTTTAAAAACCCGTCTGGAAGGTGACATAAATCTCTTTCTGATTCCATTGGTGAAAACTAGTGGCCACATCTGGATGCAGGAAGAGCTGGGGGATGCTGGGTCCCAGTGACATCTCTGCCCTATGAAAGGGGGGCTGAATGTTGGGGAGCAGTTGGCCATCTCCACCACACAAAGGTTTGAGAGGGCATAATTGATGGAACTGAGAAAAATCAACAGCAGAAGAAGCAGAGAACATTATGGGAACTAGACAAGACAGTTAATGTCCAGCTAAAGGAATGGGATTTTTCCTGGGGGCTTTGCATAACCAAGATGAGATGTATGATTAAATTAATATCATTAAAGTTTTCAGGTAAGGCAGACTAAGAATTCAGGCTTGATGAGGTTTAGGAGGCTTTCCTGGGCGTTCAAATGGGATATAATGAGAACTAGTTCTGGGGTCTCCAAAGAAATTCTTCCCAGCTCATTGGAGGAGAGCATGACTTCTTTAGAGTTGTTCATGCTCCCAAGAAATTTGCTGTTTGCAGTAGCTAAAATGCTAAAGGCTTTGGGTGCTAGAACCAACCGTGTCTAAACTCTAGACCAGAGCTGTCCAATAGAGATGACAGCAACGTCCTCTATCTGTGCTGCTCAATACAGTAGCCACTAGTCACATGTGACTCTTGAGCCCTTAAAATGAGGCTAATGTGACCTGAATTTCTTATTGTATTTAATCCTGAGAAGCTTACATTTACAATTAAATAACCACCTGTGGCCAATGTCCACCATACTGGACGGCGCAGCTCTAACGGTACGTGATGGAGAGCTCTTGGGTTGTACTCTTCACAGGCCTCACCTTTTTTTGCCTCCACAAGCTTAGTCGGCGGCTCTGCACAGCCAGGTTCACACAATCTTTCCTCCTCACTGGCCGAGGGTGATTAACCCTAGGGTGAACACCGGACCAAAATTAGCCAATTAGTCTCTCCTCCCTGAAGCTGGGAAAATGACAGAGAATCAGTCTCTCTCCAGGTGGATTCAGAAGCTCCTGGTGGCTGTTTTCAGCAGGGGGATGGCAAAAGCAGAGATGGCCAGTCGGCAGAGAGATGAATGAAGCCGACTTGAAGAAAACAATGAGACGACAGGCCCCCATTCCAGCCTCTGATTCCAACTTACTCCTAAAAGAGGACTGCAGCCGGCCCTTCGCTTTTGCGACACACTCCTGAATTCTTTTAATAAATCCCTTCTTGCATAAGCTCCTGTTACCTGCAGTCAAAAAAGCCCTAGCTACTAAAAAAAAGATCTTGGGGGAAGCACACCGGGAGCAGAGCTGACTGACCACAAGGTGGGTGAGGAGGGGTTTGGTGGGCTTGCTGGAAGCGTGGTCTGAGGGACTTGCAGCTGACCTGCTGAGAGGACACCTCTGAGGTCATCACAAATCCCGGATCTGATACTCAGACTCACAGATGAGAGTTACCCCTTACAGCTCATCCAGACATAATCAGGGTCTGAGGACTGAGACGATCTTCCAAACTCACCAATGTCTGATTGATAAGCAAGAACACCAATTTATTAATTGCCTACCCAGTAAAGAACAGTGGTATTCAAAGTCTGTAATGATCTGACCCCAAGTTTTTATAAAGGCTTGATTTCCTCTACCTTTTCCCATGCAACCCACTCTCTGTTGCACACATGACATGTAGTTTTCCTCTTCTATCTCTTTGTCCCCACCATTAACTCAGCCTGGAATGCTTGACTTTCATCTCCACCTATCAAAATTCTGCCAGTATTTCAAGGCCCATTTCAAGGTCACCTCTTCCCATCCTTTTGGAGTAGGCAGTCTCTCTTCACTCTCTCCTCCCATTTCCCTTTGTTCCTCCCTATGCACAAAGCCTGGAATTGTTTAGAATTATTTATAAATGTCTCATATCTGCAATACTCCAAAATCTTTACCACACATAATGTTTTTTATTAATGCAGTCTATAATTGCACTCAGCATGCTCTGGACCTCATTGGCAGGCTGGTGAGAAAGTGGAGGGAGACACTGAATGGCAGTGGGCCGAGCAACATAGCAGGAAACAGTATTAGAGTGGCAACACTAACACTGGATTGATTGATCTAGTGAGAAGGAAATGACAGCAGGACATTCTGGAGAGCTGCAATAGTCGGAGTCACTTAGCTAACCACGCTAGTTCAGGGGCCCATTAAAGTCAGACAAAAACCTGGCCACAGCCAATGGGACTAGAGAAATGAGCTCTAAGCCTGATCACCTCAGAACAATGGTTAAAGGCAGGTGGGCCTTTGGGGCCCAGCAAGCTGACAAGTAATGTAGGACAAGTACTGACATTGGAGACGCATAAGCGTGGGCTCTTGTCCTGGCTCTACCACTCAATAACCGTGGGACTTGGCACATGTGACTTTGATTCTTTAGAAGAGACTCAGTTTTCTTATCCATAAAATTTGAAAAATATTCCTGCATTTTGCAGGACTGTTGTGAGACTACCTGAAGGGATGAATATACACCAAATATAAATTCATTTCCATCACAAAGACCTGGTGGCATGCATGTGTCTGAGTCCAGGCTGATTTCAGACGGAAGCTGCTTAGTGGAGAAACCAGTGATCGGTAAAAGAATCAACACCGCCAGCCAGGTATGTAGTCTAACAGCGGGGGTTGGAAACTCAAAAAGAAAGCTTAGGTAAAAAGATGCATGGCAGTTCCCACCAGCTGTTGAATCATAACTACAGACCCAAAGGGCCATTTTCAGCGCCTTTGGTACGGGACGGCTCTGCCACATCCACCACACCAACCTCTCCAACCTCTCTTGACTCCCTCGCTCCCCTGGGACCACACTCTCCTGCAGACTATTTCTCCAGCTGCTCCTGTAGGCTCTTTTTTTTTACCTTCTTTTATAAATATTGGTGCTCATCATTCTTTTCCTTGCCCAGGGCCTCTTCTCCTCTCACTTTACATATTCTTCTCCAGTGGTCTCCTCTTCTTAGCTTTGATAGGTTTTTCAGATATTTGATGCTGAATCCCAGATCTTCATCTCTAGCCACTCACTCACAATTCAAAACCATTCAAGGTTCTCTTAGAACTTTGAGATTAAGTTGCACTGAAACTACAGTTATCCCCTTACCCTTCTGCCTGTATTTCTCTACTTTTCCTGAAGAACTGGGGTCATGGCTCAGAAATTATTGCCAAGTATCTAAGTCACTATAATCAATCCCATTATATTACCAGGGTTTTTAAAACCATAGATCATAACCCATTATTGGGAGTCACAACCAGCCTTTTCAGGAAGAGAACACTGAATGGCGTGAAATGAAATGGAATAGAAATAGCAGAATGTTTGCCTCCTTAGTAAGAATAAGTATTGTTTTCAAATTTTTTTTATTTTTAGTGTGTATGGATTTGGATCATAACAAAAATTTTATATTTTTTACTGTGGGTCATAGACAAAAAAGTTAATACCCACTAGATTAGATCACTACCTCTTCCAGAACATCCCAAATCAAACTATAAAAGGAAGAATTCAGGAACTAATTTTGCCATGTATAATGCACACTTTTTGCCCAAATTTTTGAGGGAAAAATAAAGATGCACGTTACAAATGGGTATGATGATTACATACCATGGGAATCCACAAATAATGTGCACAAAAATGTAGGTGTACATTATACACGGCAAAATACAATAACTGGGTTCAATCACAAGCTCCAGTGCTCACTAACTGTTTAATCTGACAAGTGACTTAATCCTTCTACTTCTCAATTTTCTTTTCTGTAAAATGGAACCTCTTCATGAGCCTATTGTGAAAATTGAATAAATTAATACAGTACTGCCTGATGTGGATGGGTGCTTTTTAAGTATTAACTACACTTAAACAATAAAATATTACCTTACTAAAGACATTAATGTTATAGAAGTATATTAGAGCTATCCACATATAGACAGGCATATTGTACATAATATGGACATAGACAAATTCACCATATTCTTTCACCTTTTCTGTGATGTGACGAATGTGGGAAATAACAGTGTTTGTATGGCCCAGTGACATAAAGGGAACAGGGCATTCTGGCTCAAAATGACTAGCCACATGCGACAGCAGCTTCTGGTTAGGAACAAATGGCAGCCGCAAGGCCCGAGGAGTCCGGATCTCTACACTCATCCCATTCTCAGTAAACAGTGGGAGGCTCTGGACTCTTTCCCATAGTTATAGCTGCAAATACAGGTGGGCCTATGATCAAGAATGGCCAAGGTGACTGACGGGAAGGATTTACACCCCATTATGTCTTTCTCCAGCCAACTAGATGAAGAAAAGAAAGCTCACTGCCCAAGTTGATGCCAGCTTGAGGATGGGGCCGACTCTGTGGATGGCAGAGAAAGTAAAAGACTCAGAGAAAGACCCAAGGAGCCCAGCCTCTGACAAAACTGCTGAACTGTGGATCAGCCAACCCTGAAGTCCATCCTATTCTAGATTCCCTGTTAGAGGGCTAATAAATGTTTTTATTGTTTAAGCCATTTTTGAGTTATGATTTCAATTACAGCCAGCCCAAAGCATCCTAACTGATTTCGTGTCTTATTCTAATTTATAGATTTTCAATCCTATAATTCATAGAATAATTCTGCACTATGAAATGCAAAACTATTACACACAAATTTAGTATTCAGTGTTATGGGCCACAGAGCATGGACAATCACAGGCATTTACATTTGGGGTTTCAGGTTCTTCTCAGATCCTCATTAACCCTTCCATGGCCAAGGTTGCTGCTACTAGAGACTGCTCCATCTGCACCTCATTGAGACTTTTCTGCTTTGTGATGAATTCAGTGCACTTCCATAGGTCTAGATACTTCAGGTGGAAGCTACTAGAAGCCATGATGTCATTCTTCTGTGTACCTATTTCTTTGGTAGTCTACGAGGAACCCTGTCATGGCAATTCTGTGTCTGCTATAAAAAAATTTAAGTTCATGGAACTCAATATCTGTGTGGACATTAGAGCCCCACGCCCTCAAGATGGGCCATGGCCAATTCTGCTTCCTCTGATGATGTCACCATTTCAAAGATGTCAAAAGTATGCAGCTGCTGCAGATAGGAAGGGGCTAGAGAGTCAAACGGGAGCATCTTCATAAGCTGCTCATTGCTCTCCCAACTCTTATTCAGGCTGCTGCCTGGCACCATCCTCCAAATGTACTGGCAGAAATAGAAGAGGCATCTGAAGAGTGGGCAGCCTGGAAATTCTCGAGAACCCCCTTTATAGCCAGCATTTAAAAGCCTCCCATAAGGGAAGGTGGGTGGGCGATGGACTCCAGCTCCTGTGCCTGCCACAGCAGGTGAGTGTGTGCCAGAGGAGAGGGGTGGATTTGCTTTACTCAGAGCCCTAATGAGTGGTCGGCACAGTAATGAAGCAGTTTGGAAGCAGGGTTCATGCTGTCCCTACATTGTTAGACAACTTTCAATGCTAAACAGTGACAAACTCACATCTTCAGCCACTTTTTGTGCTGAATGGTATTCCGTTGCATGGATAGACTACATTTGTTTATTCATTTGCTTGTTAGTGGACGCTTGAGTTGTTTCAAGTAATTTGCTATTATAGATTAAGATGCTATAAACATTCATGTCCAAATCTTTGTATGAACATATTTTTCTTCATTTCTCTTGGATAAATACTTAGGTGAGGAATGGCTGTATCAGGTGACAGATATATGTTTAACTTTTCAAAGAAACTGCCGAATTGTTTTCAGAGTGATTTTGCTATTTTACATTCCCTCCAGTGTTATATAGTCTCTTTGCCACACATCTTTGTCAGCACTTGATATTGTCAGTCGTTTTCATTTCAGCCATTCTACTATGTGTGCAGTAGCATCTCATTGTGGTTTTAATATACCTTTTCCTGATGACTAATGTGATCAAGTATCTTTTAATGTGCTTAGCTGACATCTGTATATTTTCTTTGAAGTGTCTGTTTAGATCTTTTGCCCATTTGTAATGTACATATACATGTAATATTCTCTAATTAAAAACACAAATATTTTGGCTAACTCAGACTCAATCAACATATTGAAGCAGATTAGTACAACCCCCAAGCCTTCATCTCCACAGCTGCTAAATACTCCTTACTGGCAGAAAATTTTAAGTCTCACCTAGTCAAGGAGTAGAACATAGAGAGTGGAGTCTGATTCCAAAAGTTTGCACTGACTTAAGAATCTTAGAGTATGAAATTTAGATGGTCTTGAGACAGTGGCCTAGAAGAAGTCAATTGTTATTAGATATGTACACATCCTAGGACCAGAGCATAAATGTGGCGTCCAAAGGGAACTGAAGACAAGGAGATTATAGAGTTCAACAATGCTCATAAGAGGCTCTGGGTTTGAGGTCAGGATGAGGGTATTTCTTTGTGTGTGTTCTCTGCCAACATGGCTCAGAGGATTAAGCCACCTCTCATCTGGATGGTTGTGCCTGATGGCAGCAAGAGTCACACAAGATGACTGTACCCAACAAATCCACTGGAGGTTAAGACCAAGGCTCCTCTGAGAAAGAACTCCAACCTTAAGAGGATTCTCAGAGGCCTACAATTAGACTGGACACACAGTGGGAGGGGTGAAACTGCTGGGGAAAGGGCTATGATTCAGTGGACACGGTGTTGCCTATTGTGCCTGACAGCATTTTTCAAAAACGGCTGCCAACACTTTCAATCCTTAATGGTTTTCTGAAATGTGACCTGGATGTTTGTCCCTGAGTGGGAGTGAGCTCTATGTGCCTGGACCTTGAATTGGAGTTCACCTTGTGATTGCCACATCCAAGGAAGTGCTTCAGATGTGAAATTATGTGACTTCTGAGGCAAGATCATAAAAATGTCATGCTCTTCAAGTTTGTTCTCTTGGTATGTTCATTCTTAGAACTCAGTCACGATGCTGTGAGAGACACAAAGGATGTGGAGGGCCTCAAAGTATCTCCCCACAACTAACTTACTATTTACAAGGGGAAAAACAAAAACTACAGTGGCAATATCTGGTGGATACCACCTTAACCAATTTAACAAACCAGTTAACTTGACCGGTAGCTGGGAAAAATAGCTATCACGTGTCTCCTGATATGATGCACTAAGAAAGATACAACCTCACTTCAGTAGTATTTCTACCAAAAAAAAATGCAATCTAATAACGAGAAACATCATATAAACCCAAAACAGCAAAGAAAATGACATGCTACAAAATGGCTGGCTTGTACTCGTTGAGAATGGCAAGATCAAGAAAGACAAAGACTAAAGAACTATTCCAGATTAGAGGGGATTAGATAAGCATCACAACTAAATGTTACTTATGATCCTGAAGTGGTTCTTAAAGTGGGAGGAGATGGGTATAAGAATATTATTAATATAGTTGTAGACACTTTAATATTGACTTTGGAGAAGATAATAGTATTTATAAATATTATATCTCCTAATTTTAATAATTCCACTCTGATTAGGTAGAAAAATGTCTTAGTTCTTAGGAAATACACACTGAAATGTTTTCAACCTACTTGTGAATGGTTCAGGAAAAAATGTTTATATGATAATAATAGAGAAATAATAGGGAATAATCTGGGAAAATGATATATAGAAGTTTCTTATACTATTTGTGCAATTATTCCAAAAGTTTAAAATCATAACAAAAAAAAGTTAAAAAGCTCTCTCCAACCCCCTAAAAGAAGAGAAGAACCTAAGTGTTCATGGGATACAGCTGGTTTGGGTACAGGTAATACTTACTTGTTCCTCAAAGGTTCTCTGAATTCAGCAATACTCCTAGGCTGGTCGTACTTTGGGGAAAAGTTTGTGATGCTTGGGGAATGAGAACACACTGCATGGGGATGTCATGGATTCTACACAGTGAATTTTTTTTTTTTCTGTACACTAGACCAGCAAGAATGTCCATTTAACTGAAGGTGGGTGGTCAGTCAGTCTGTGCAAGCCCTTCTTCCTCTGACATCTTGTGGCAATAAAGAGCTACTGCACACTCCAGTGCCTGCTCTGTTCGTCTGGATTAACTTTTGAAGTCAGTCATCTCCCAGTCCGCGAGCACTGTGGGAGGAAAGAGGTGAAGCCAGAGACATTATGCTTCCTATTAAATATGGCACGTAAGTCATCAAACTAGAAAGGGAAAAATAAGAGATGTGTATCTTATTTTATGTAATTTGTGTATCTTATTTTATGAGGTGATGCCAATCATACTTCCTTAGCTTTATGTGCCCCTAAACAACAGTTATGTCAAAGACTATGCAAGTTCTTAGGTGATGAAAACCCACCTGGGTAAGTTCTCACAAATGGGAAAAGTGCAACTTGCAAACAAAGCTACGTAATAGTCAATTTTCATAATATGTGTTCTTGAAAAGCCATGACTAAATTGAATTTGTATAATTGAAACCATAGTTTTGCTGCACTATAAGGAACATTTAGAAGTATATTATAGAATAACATTTTGAAATATAAAAAAATACTTTTTCATTTTCTAATCCAATTTTTGAAAAAAATTAGATTATCTCAAAGTGCAGTATTCCTA
>VMDR010020241.1:0-17704 GCA_007922815.1 Macrotus californicus
TATGTTTAAAGAAAAATCCAACCAAACTACATGTTTCGCATGTTGGTACTTTAAAAATTACACACACACTTTCAAATATGTATTTAAAACTTTAGATATATATCAAAATATTAATAAAGATTAAGTGACTGGACTTAAGAGATTATTGTTACTTTTTAATTGCTTCCTTTTCCCCTTAAAAAAATTTCAACCTTGAATAAGAGCTTATTTTAAAATTTAGATCATTAAAAATAACATCTCCGTGATTTCTACAACAATATAGCCTATTATTTGGTTTTAATTCTCATAAAGATAAGGATGTAGAGTGCTTTTGGGAAGGTGAGTAATGTATTATTTATTGTTCATTTTTCCTTTAAATCCCTATTATATAGTTCAATTCTTACCAAGTCGGCTCAAGTTGATTTTTACTTAGCACCTATTGTTTCTGAGATGTTTGAAAGTCTTGGTTTAGCTCTCAGTGGCACAATTCATTTCAAGAATGTTAACATGTAGAGGGTTTTGTGTTTTTTTAGAGCAGCAGTTCTCAAGCACGGACACGGTAGAAATCTATGAGGATATTAACCAGACTTTGTGGGCTGTTTCTGGGATTTCTGAAAGTTTAATAGGTACTGGGTATAGACGAAAATGCAGAGAGTGTGACAGGGTGTATATCCTGATTCTTTTCTCAACTAGCTTCAGAAAAAGAAAGCAAGTTAAACTGTCCAAGCCTCTATTTTCTTATCTCTAAAATGGGGATAGCAGACCTGGTTGGTGTTGCTCAGTGGATTGAGTGCCAGCCTGTGAACCAAAAGGTCGCCGGTTCAACTCCCAGTCAGGGTGTATGCCTGGGTTGCGAGCCTGGTCCCCAGTTGGGGCTGTGCAAGAGGCTGATCTATGTATCTCTCACACCTCCATGTATCTCTCCTTTTCTCCCTCCCTTCCCCCCTCTCTAAAAATAAATACATAAAATCTTTTAAAAAATAAAATGGGGATAGCAATATTAATTCTCCAGTTCCCCAGTTACCACCTCATTACTGCCAAAAGTTCTGTTTACATTTGGTTATCAGAATTTCCCCTAAACCGGTATCCAATAACAAAATAGTATTAAATTGTCCTTGCTGAGAGGAAGAATGGGTGCGTCTAGCTAGCTTTATGAAGTGAACACTAGATGGCAGCATTCACAGGTGGAACTTTCTGATAGCAGACCAGTGGGGATTCTGCCTTCACCCTCTCTTCCCCGGGGCAGAACAGAAGCCCAGAGATCTTCCTGCTTGTCTCTCTTGAAACAGCAATTGAAGGACGATATTTGACAGTATTTGACAGGAACTAAACTAATAGCAGTAAAAGGTTATATAGTATTTACTTTTGGCTGGCGCTGTTCTAATTATTATACAAATGGTAAAACAAAGAGTAAAAAAATTAACAAAATCTTAGCCCACAAGCCACACACACACACACACACACACACACACACACACACACACACGTAAGTTAAATATGTAAATTACATATATACATGTAAATTAAAAAATGAACACAAAGTGATTTCATATTTATTGTAGTAGATGGGAAGGTAGATTTTCATTTTTTTTCCTTTTTTCCCTTCCTTTCCTCCTTTATTATTTTCATTCATGATTTCAACAAAACAAGTATTTCTTAAGCATATACTATGTTTAAGATACTAAGATTGTCAATTTGGGGCAATGATGGGAAGATAAAATAATTATATAAAGTTAAGCCTCAAGCCCTTTAAGGCATACAAACTGAAGAGGAAATGCATGTTAATACTATAGGATAAGGTGGGAAGTAAAATGTGCACATTTTGTTCTCAAAAGTTTTATTGGATGGCAAAGGAAGTATGAATCATTTTATATTGGGGTGAACAGAGAGAGAGAAAAGAGATGAACATTTATTGAAACCTTACTATATTCTAGGACCCTGCAAGGCATTCCATATCATTTCACTCATGAAAATGTATTTTTGCCCTGGCTGGTATGGCTCAGTGGATTGAGCACCAGCCTGCAAACTGAAAGTTCGCTGGTTTGATTCACCATCAGGGCACAGGCCTGGGTGGTGGGCCAGGTTCCCGGTTGGGGGTGTATGCAAGAGGCAACCAATCTGTTTCTCTCACACATCAGTGTTCCTCTCCCTCTCTTTCTCCCTCCCTTCCTCTATCTCTAAAAATAAATAAATAAAATCTTTAAATGAAAAATGTGTTTTAGTTTATGTTAAGTAGTTGTTAATATTCTCATTTTCAGGTGAAGATATTCAGTCTTTTTTTTTTTTTGAAAGTACATTTATTAAAGGTGGGGATACTAATACAAGGAAGGGCTTAGGATAGGAAAAAGCAACAGGAGAGCCTAGACAGGGCTGCTTTGAATCTCCAGAAAGTCAGAGAAAAGGGGGTATTGAAGACAGGTTGAGGGGGCTAGCCCGGGAGGAGCTACGGCTTCCGACTGGAAGATTTTCAGTGTTAAGGAGAGTAAGTCACCTGCCCACAGGTACACAGACAGGAAGGAGTAGAATAAGTCACCGCGGATGGGTAACAATTGCTGTTCTTTGTTTCACCTTAAAAGGAGAATACAGGTGTGTTTTCAGGATATCAAATAATAGGTGTGCATCTCAGGAGGGTAGAGTTTTGACAGGTCAGATGGAGGTAGAAGAGCATCTGGGCAAAACATGAAGACACATGGGCCAAAGGAATGTGTGTAAGTCTGACAGGAATGTGTGTGAACAGTTCCCTTTTTTAAAGGGGAGAGGAGAGTTTTAAAAATCTACCCAGAGATAGAAGATATTAGTGAAATAGATCATTGATGAGAGTTTTCCACTCACCCCAGCAGCTGCCTAGAGTCCAGGTCCTGTTTGTGTTTTTCCTGTTGCCTTTCAAATTGTATCTTATACACAGAACTCAGAGAGGTGAAGGACATCACGTTCTGGTGCCCCGTACATGAGTAGTTCTGACTTCTTTACTTCAACGCTCACTGCTTGACTATAAAGCCAACATATGCCAAATACTGGACTGCAAGGTGAATAGGCAGATAGCAATTATTTTAGGTCTCTGCCTCAGGTCTCTCCCTCCAAATCCCGGTTGAATTGGTGGTTCCTAGAGGATAGATAGTAGGTGACACGAGGGCCGCCGCCTTTAAATTTTCCTGTGCACACAGAGTAGTTGAAACATGGACTTCAGAGTCAGGCCTGCATTTGATGAAATGCGCGCGAGAGGTAAAAATGCCAGCAGCACAGATGCTGAAGAAGCAGGTGCTCGGGTTGACAGCAACACTGAACTGACGCTCCCTCAGTCTCTGTGTTTCAGTAAGTATTTGGGCCTGGCCTCGGGCTGCTGAAGCCCCGACACACACAGGGTCTCTGCTCCCATGCCTGGGGTGCCTCCTTCACTGTTTCCTGACCCCTTCTGACCTTGAGCTTCTCTGACCCTTAAACAATCTGCTTTCCTGCTGGGTTGATTAACATACAGGAGAGAGAGGAAATTTGATGGTTAAAAGGAAGATTGCTTGCCCTGAATAATGGAATGAAGAAGTAATTGGTAATGCAAATATTACAGCAGCAGGACCCCACAGGGGGCGGCGAATGATATCAAGCTGCACTGAAGTGGAAATTATAATTAAAAAGGGAAGATATGATTTGCAGTGTGCTGGCTCCTGGTCATCCTTGTCCTCAAGTCAGAGGCTAACACTCCTGGTGCTTCTGCAGAAGGAGACTGGGGGGAGCTACATCTGGAGACCAAGTCAGTTCTTCCTGGAGCCTACTTATTGCTCCTCAGAGCTGACAGGGAGAGAACCCAGGTCAGGCCAAGTTCTCCAATATTATGCTGTCCTTGGGACCCATTGCATAGAACTGGAGAAGAATCCTTACCCTGAGACGAGGTCAAGGTCAGAGACTAGAGAGCTCCAAGGATTCCCACCCAGAAGTGGAGAAGCCAGAATGCCACAGTGGAATGACCCTCTATGATTCCATGTGGAGAGTTGTGGTATAATAAGAAATGTGTTTTAGTCTTTGTCTCTAACTCCTGGCACAAACTTCCTAAAACCCTTTAAGTTACTGAGTGATAGGAGCATCTTCTTTTTTTAAAAAAAATTCATTTATTGATTTTGAGAGAGGAAGTGGGAGAGGGAGACGTAGAGGGAGAGAGAGAGACAGAGAGGGAGAGAAACATCAGTTTATTGTTTCACTTATTTATGAATTCATTGGCTGATTCTTGTATGTGCCATGACCAGGATTGAACCTGCAACCTTGGCTATCAGGAATGACACTCTAACCAGCTGAGCAACCTAGCCAGGGCTCAAGGGCTGTTTTTATTGATGTTTTACTGTTACGCACCAGATTTTAAGACAATTTGGTTACCAAAAGAAACATAGTTTAAAAGGAGCCTCTTTTTTTGTTCATTAGAAGCCCCTTTTGAGCACACTTGAGTTTATACAGATGAAGTGATTTAGGGTGGGGCCCCTAGATAGCCTAAGGATGGGGCCAATGACCAGAAAGACCTAGAGATTAGAGGGTTGGAATTTTTCAACCCCACCCACTGACTCCAGAAAGGGGGTGGGGGTGGGGCTGCAGATTAAGCTCTATGAAAACTTTTTTATTTTTAGTTGTTTAAAGATTTTATTTATTTGTTTTTAGAGAGAGAAGAGAGGGAGAGAAACATCAGACCTGGCGGGCAAACCAGGCATGTGCCCTGACTGGACGGAACTGACAACCTTTTGGTTCACAGGATGGAGCTCAATCCACTGAGCCACACAAGTCAGGGCATGCTTTATTTTTATAATTTTATTTTTATTTTACTTATTTTTAGAGAGAGGAGAAGGGAGGGAGGAAGAGAGGGACAGAAATGTTGATGTGTGAGAGAAATGTCAGCGGTTTCTTGCATGCCCCCAGTCAGGGACCTGTTGTGCAACCCAGGCAGGTGCTTCAGGAATTGAAGCAGTGACCTTTAGCTTTGCACGCCAATGCCCAACCCACTGAGCCATACCAGTCAGGGCTCCATGAAAAGTCTCGAACAATGAGATTTGATGAGCTCCTGGGTGGGTGAACACATTCATGTACAGGGAGGGTGGCGCCCACCAGTTCCATAGAGAGAGAAGCTCCTGCACTAGGACCCTTCTGGACTTTACCTTATGTACCTTTTCATTTGGGTGTTCATCTACTTTTATAATAACCTTCAAAATAAACTGGTAGACATAAGGAAGTTCTGTGAGCCACTCTAGCAAATATATCAAACCTGAGGAGGGGGTCATGGGAACTTGCAATTTATAGCTAATCAGTCAGAAGCATAGATGAGAACCTGGACTTGCTATTGGCATCTGAAGTGGGCAGGGGGAAGGGCAGTCATGTGGGACCAAGCCCTTCACATGTGGGATTGTTACCAACAAGTTTGGGTTCTTGTCTCCTGATGTAAAAGAATTTAAACCTGGGACACTGATAAAAGCAAAGGCAGATTTACTGAGGCTCTGCAGAGGGTGAGAACGCTGAGATAGGGTCCCAGGTTCTGTGCACCAGATGTGGGGCTTAGGGGTTTTTATTCCTTGGAACATGAAAGTTGCTGGGCTTAACCAAGCAGGGTATAGTTTGGCTGTTTTATTTTTTCTTTTTTAGGAGCACTGTGATCCCACTGAAGTCCAGGTATGTGTCTGTAATGTGAGGCATTCTGGGATTGTGCAGGGCTTATTATGGGACTCGGAAAGGGAATTTCCCAAGCAGGTATTGAGTTTGTCTTTGAGGTTTGTGACTTGGCTTTAGATCTGAAAGACAAACTTAAAAGAAGTCAAAGATAGTTCAGTTGGTTAGAATGTGGTCCTGGTATGCTAAGTTTGCAGGTTCTATCCCTGGTCAGGACACATACAAGAAGCAAACAATGAATGCATAAATAGGTGGAACAACAAATCAATGTTTCTCTCTCTAAAAATCAATCAATAAAATTTTTTTTAAATCAATCAAATCAATCAATATATATTTTTAAATACTAAGGCCCTGACCAGGTAGAGTGTTGTCCTGATATACCAAGGTTGTGAGTTCAATCCCCATTGGAGCACAAATAAGAATCAATCAGTGAATGCATAAATATGTGGAAGAACAAATCAATGTTTCTATCTCTCTCTATCCCCTCCTCTCTCTCTAAAATCAATAAATAAGAAAAAAAAAGAAGTCAGTTTAGTTCCTGGACCATTGTTTTATAGCTATCTAGTGATAACTGCCATAGTTCCGGCAGGGCTTGATTCAGTGGAGCAATTTTCAGGAACATTTTATTCTACCTGTTTCAGGATCTGATGCTATCTCCAGGTAGAAAGTGTCAGAATTGAGTTAGATTGTAGAACACCTAGTTAGTGTCCCCTGAGAACTGGAGAACGGTGTGTGGGAGAGAGAAAATATCCTCTACCCTCAAGTTTCTTTTGGTTCATCTAATAAGTAAATCTACATGAGACAGCTTAAAAAGAAAAAATAACCAAATTTAGTTACATATGAATGCGTGGGAACCCCACATACATGGGAGACTCAGAGACTCTGCAAACATGAGAAGTTCAGGGACATAAAGTTAAAATGAAGAGTATATGGTGTTCTGAGCTAAGGACAAAGTGAGGTGCCTTGGTGCTTCAAAGGGTCACTGCAGGATGATAAAAAGAGCAGAAGTTCAGTAATTAGTAGTTTTCCCTGCCATAGAGATAAGTCAAAGAAAAGTTATCTAGGCCTGCTCTCTACCCTCCCCTTCCCCCAGGTGCATTATCTTTGCCTTGCTCTCTCCCAAGTTCCAAGTGCCCTTCTTCTGTCTCTGTAACTTGTTTCCATAGCCCAGCTGGCTCACTTCTACAACCTCTGTAACTTTCTTTCTTTTTTCTTTTTTAAAAAAGATTTTACTATTTATTTTTAGACAGAGGGGAAGAGAGGGGAAAAGAGAGGGAGAGAAAATCAATGTGTGGTTGCCTCTCACACACCTCCTACTGGGGACCCGTCCTGCAACCCAGGCCTGTGCCCTGACCAGGAATCAAACCAGCGACTTTTTGGTTCTCAGGCTGGTGCTCAAGCCACTGAGCCACACGAGCCAGGGCCTCTGTAGCTTTCTATTTAAATTTTTGCTTATTAAAAAAATAAAAATAAAATAAAATATTTTTAAAAGGTTATCTCGGTAATTAAAGTGTTGGTGGGGGGCAGGGCTGGGCAGAAGTTTCTCTGGAACCCACAGGTTGTTGGTTGCCTTTAGCGCAAAATAATCCACAACCGCCGGGGCAAATCTTGGGGTGACTTGTTCTGAACCCCTACAGTGGCATGGTGGTGTCATGAAACACTTCAGGAGTCGGCACCCAAGGCTGAGCTGAACACAGAGCTCTGACAATGACTGACCCATTCTGGCCACAAATCCCTTCACTTCCTCCCTGGCTGCAGGCCTTGATTTTTCTGCGACTGAGCGTAACCCACTAATCTAGTCTCTAAGCAGAGTACATATTTAAGAGCTTAGTTTTCCTGCTGAGTTTGGGATGGGGGTGGGTGGTGATCAACTTGGACCCTATTCCTTATTCCAATAACAAGGATTTTGTCTGGATTTTTTAGTAATAGGTATCCCATATCATTCATTGATTCTCCCACCCAAATTATTTTAAGTTCCAAGTGGATTTTCTATTACCCCAGTGCCTCTAGGTCCTTATAGTATTGGAATTTATTCTCAAATTCAAGTGACTGGAGCTTTCTTTGAAGTTACTGCTTTCTGGGACCTCTGCCTACAACAGCTTAAAAAAAAAAAAAAAGTTGCCCGAGGCCAAGCTCCGGCTTCTGGTTGTGAAAGAGCCTCTACCCACCCCACAGTGGCTGTTGCTAGCAGCTGAAGCACCCAGATTCCAACCTCCCAAAGGGTCCTCCTTCCCTCCCTTACAGTCACGTCCTGAACTGTAAACTGGCCTCATGACCCTTCCCATTTCACAGGCTCTCCAAGCCCCTCTTTACAGGCACCAACACCACCACCAGTCAGCACCAGCCAGATGAAGTTAGGGGGTCTCATCTTGTGTGTGTTTTCATCTCTACTCTACTCAGTCTTCTTCCCCTTTGGGGTTTTTTTCAGGGTCTGCATTTGTCTGGGCTCCAGCTCCTCCAGACACGTGGAAGAGCTGCTCATTTTCCAGTGTGGTGTCTCTATACTAACATACTTCTTTTCCAAAATGGGTAGAGGAAGTTCTAAGTGCTATTCCAGAGGTCATTTTTGTAGAGATAATGGCATTTGAGGAAAAAAAACACCCAGGGTCTGTTTGCTCTTTGCACAAGCTAGCCACTGAGTGACCTTTGAAATTGACTCTGATACTTGCTGGTGTAAAACTCTGACCGGGGAGTGCTTGATTACACCACCTCAGCCAAGAATCCACAAAACCCTGCCAGGGGTGTCCAACCTTTTGGAGTCTCTGGGCCACACTGGAAGAAGAAGAGTTGTCTTGGGCCATGCATTAAGTACATCGTGACATGAATCACACAAAAAAAATCTCATAATGTTTTAAGTAAATTTACGATTTTGTGTTGGGCTGCATACATAGCCATCCTGAGCAGCATGCGGCCCGCAGCCTACAGGTTGACACCCCTGCACATGGAAATACTCAGAAGAGGCGACCCACGTGAATGTATTACTCAATGCCATGAGGGTCCGGGTTTGCCTATTTTTAAAACTTAAAAACTATCTGTTGCTGTTCACTCAAGCCACCACAGGGTGTTCCTCTCTTCTCCCATCACCAGACATCTCAAGTGATGACTAGAATCTGCTGCATCCCTCCCCTTATCACTCTCTCAACTGCCACCCTGTCTGACAGGCTTTAGACCTGGGGCAATCGCTCTCTCAGAGGTCACAGGAGTCTCCTCAGTGCAGACTTCGATGAATTTTCCCTATTTCCCTTTCCCCTCACCTCGCTGGAGAACCTGGGCCAGTGTCCACACTCGTGCCTGACAGGTCCTCCTTCAGAGTCTCAGGCCTCAGTTGTCAGGACTCTAGGCCATCCTGTGTCTCCTCTCTCTTTCTCAAGACTGTTCTCTGTTTCCTTTAGGGACCTTGCTTTCTCTTCAAATATGGGTGACCCTCAAGGTTTGGACAGATCTGTTTGGTCAAATCCTTTTCAGAGAACTGCTTCCCCATGGAAATAAATGGCTCTCAGGCCCAGCTCCCTACCTAGACCAGACTTCTGACATTATCCCTGGCCTGCCCTGTCCTTCCTTGAGTGCTCCTCCCTACCACGACAAACTCACTTTTGGGAGGCAAAGTCAGCTTTCTACACCCTGAACCTGCTCTCCTCCTGGGCAGTTTTATTTTCATTGTGTCTGCCAGCATCCTTCCATTTTTCTAAACTTAAAACTCTGGAGTGACCTTGTATTATTCCCTTTATCTTGTCTCTTACTTATCAATAGTGAGGGTCTTCATCATATCTTATTAATATTAAGAACTATTTTTGTCTTAAAAATAGTTTAGAGCCTTTGGATTATTAACAATGAAATAAAACATATGTACTTCGTATTCTGACTATGAGATGCCCCAACTCCCTTCTCCTTAGTATGTTTACAAATACAGAGAAAAGTGGAGCTTCCCAGCATGCAAAAGTAGCTATGTGACTGATTTTGACCAATGAGATTCAAGAGAAGGTCTGTTGATTCATCCATTGGATGAGGCTTTTTATATATGATGACTTGATTTCTTCATACAATTTCCGTATTTTCTTTTTTTTTAGTTGAGATATAATTGACATATACTATTGCAAAATGATCACCACAATAAGTCTAGTTAACATCCATCACCACACATAATTACAATTTTTTTGTTGTGATGAGAACTTTTAAGATCTATTCTCTTAATAATTTTTAAATATACAATACGTATTGTAAACTATAGTCACTATCCTGTACATTACAGTCCCAGGACTTATTTATCTTATAACTAGAAGTTTGTACGTTTGGAATATCTTCATTCATTTCACCTACCTCCCATCTTTGGCAACCACCACTCTGTTCTCTGTGTCTATCAGTTCCTCTTTTTCTTTTCTTTTCTTTTCTTTTCTTTTCTTTAGATTTCACCACACAGTATTTGTTTTTCTTTATTTTACTTATTTCACTCAGTATAGTGTCCTCAGGGCCCACTCACATTGTCATAAATGGAAGGATTTTCTTTTTATGGCTGAGTAATATTCTGTTGCAGTAATATTCCAAATATACACCACATTTTCTTTATCTATTTATCTGTTGATAGACACATAGGTTGCTTCCCCTATATTTTCTCATTAAAGATACAGAATAATTTCCCCAAGGGAAGTCTTCACTTGAACCATGTTCTCAGGGTGGTTTACATTTCGTTCTCTCTTGAGGCCAGAGAGATGACTTTACCACCTGCACGTCTCCATGGATTTTTATAGGGAAGAAGTGACCAGGCAGAGTCCCATGGATGCAGAAAGCAGACTGGTGGTTTCCAAAGTTTGGGGGCAGGTGGGAAACGAAGTAACTACTTGGTGCCCTCCTTGGAGTGTGCCCATGCCCTTCTCTCGGTCATGTACTCTTTTTTTTTTAACCTGGGGACCTCCATGGGACTTGCAACCAGAACAGTGAGCAGCAAAAGTTCACTGTTAGGAACAGGCAATGTGCACACAGCATTTGCTTCCAGACCTGGGCTGTTCTTGTATTAGTAACAGGATTCAAAGCAGAGCTGGCCACCAACCCATCAAAACCGCTTGGCTCTTGAGTGACCTTGCTCAGACTGTAAATTTCATCACAAAAATAATAAGTACTGTTCCTTCTATAAAACCAGTAGAAAAAATTGGTCACATTGGACCTGTCTTCAAGGCCTCTTTTCTCTGACTTTTAAGTGAGCCAATAGCAGCCTTGCCTAGGCTCTCTCCTGTTGCTTCTTGTCTTAAGCCCTTCCTTGTTTCACTGTCCCCACTTTAATAAGTGTATTCTCAAAATAAAAACAAAAAAAGGAAATAAGCACTTAATGGGTATGAGGGTTTCTTTTGGAGTGATGAAAATGTTTTGGAACTAGATGGTGGTGGGGTTTGTGTACCTTGTGATTGTCCTAAATATCACTGAATTGCTTACTTTGAAGTGGTTAATTTTATATTATGTGAACTTCACCTCAAATTAAAAAAAAAGAGCCCTATTAGCAGAAACATTATCCTGCCCTAATTGTCCTTCCTAGAGAGGAGGGATGGGGAAGAGTGTGGTAGAAGTGGCATATAGATGCATGAGTCACAAACTGATAAGGACCAAGAATTCTCCACCTTCTTTCCCTCTCCTCCCCTGTGTTTCACTTGGGGATATTGACTGTGAAAGATACTGGCCTCATGTCAGACTCAGGAGGGGAAAAAAGTCTGTGACAACCTATGAGAATCATGTCATAAAGATAATTCCATTATCCTGAAGGCCGGCATAAAATACATATGAATCAAGAGTTACTTGATACAAACCTAAAAGTTTGTTGTTATATAGCTGTTTTTATTCTTTTTTTTTTTTAAGATTTTATTTTTTATTTATTTTTAGACAGAGTGGAAGGGAGGGAGAAAGAGAGGGAGAGAAACATCAATGTGTGGTTGCCTCTCATGGACTCTGCACTGGGGACAGGGCCTGCAACCCAGGCACATGCCCTGACTGGGAATCGAACCAGTGACCCTTTGGTTCACAGGCTGGCACTCCATCCACTGAGCCATACCAGCCAGGGCTGTTTTTATTCTTATTCTTACAAACAGTGTTCCCAAATAATGTTCTGGCTTGTGTAATTCTAGGAAAGAGGGTTTCAGCAAGTCACCCAGAAAAATCACTTTCATAACTGCTTTGTATTCACACTGTTGAGACCAGTCTCTGAAGCCCTCACCTTGAATCATAAAGACTCAACTGCTCCCCAGCCTCCCAGATCATTTTCTTTTACTGAGAGACTGTTTGCAAAATGTCCCTCCATGCTGAAGGGAACATCCTGACAGAACTAAAACTTCTGGGCCTCTTCTTGCCACTGCTGGGGCCAGCTGCACTGTACCTGCAGGCTCAGCCAGGGATCTCAGGCCTGGGGACAATTCCAAACTTTGGGCATGGAGGGACTGCCTGATATGTGGTGGCACCTCTTGCAAGCTAATAATTTGGAGTTCCTTTTGATATTTTTCAACATGTATTTAATGTTTGCTGTCGGAATTCTTTTAATTCTCACTCCAGGGAGTGAAATCAGTGGGTTCTGGCAAGTGTGTAAGTGGCTTCTCATGGAAACCTATGTGACAGGGTGCCCTGGTGCTGGCTCATTCCTGCTGGTTCAATTTTCTAGGATTGGTGCTCAGGCCATGGCTTGACTGGCCTGCCCCTGATCTGGATCTCGCAGGAGTAGTTTGGGGAGGTTTTACATCTTGATTAGTGCATAAGGGACTTGGCATCAAACCAGTTCTGAGGCTGTCCATCCATGGCATTTAATAATGAAGACATGTATTAGGGCTAGGGGGCAGGGTGACAAAGTACCCAAATATCCTATCAATGTCTTCCTGACATCCATTATCCTGTACCTGACATTACTCTGAATTTATCATATTTATAGGTCTTTAGAATGATATAGCTTTTGCCATTTTGAATTCTGTGGGCATGTATAATGAGATTTCTGCCCAGCCCAGCCATGTAGCTTAGCAGGTTAGAGCATTGTCCCGATACACCAAGGTTGCAGGTTCAATTCCTGGTCAGGGCGCATACTGAAATCAACCAAGGCATGCATAAATACATGGAACAAAAAAATCGATGTTTCTCTCTCTCTTTAAAAAAAAAGAGCCCTGGCTGGTGTGGCTCAGTGGATTGAACACCGGCCTGCGAACCAAAGAATCACCAGTTTGATTCCTAGTCAGGGCACATGCCTGGGTTGCAGGCCAGGATCCCTGGTGTGGGGTGCACGAGAAGCAACCACACATTGATGTTTCTCTCCCTCTCTTTCTCCTTCCCTTCCCCTCTGTCTAAAAAATAAATAAAATATTTAAAAAAAAAAGATTTTTCCTATTAAATGACCAAAGAGGTCTTGTTCCCATTGCATCATGTTGATTTACTGAAGTTAGGAAATTGTGATGCAAGCAATAAAATAGCAATCTCTCTCTGTAAATATTTAGGTTTGTAAAGAACACTTTGGCAGTAGAAGAGGGAAGGAAGGGAAACGAACATTTCACTTATTCATAACTCACAATGACTGTGTGTGAGGCACAGAGGTGGGACAAGGTTAAGATCTGCTACAACGTGTGCTTCCAGGAAGTGACAGAGCCAGGACTCAGCCACAGGCACTGTGGTCAGAGAGCTGAGTTTCTGCTTCCCTCTCATGGCAAATGGTTATTTGCTTGAGGTGGTTCCCTCGGAGTATTAGTCTCCTGTGTGACATTTTTTCCATTATAAAACACATAGCATTTAAAAAAATGTTTTATATTAAAAAATTAACTCCAAAGAGAAGAAACAGAACAAGGAAAAACTCTGTTTTCTATTGGTTTTTATAGAAAGAACAGTACTTATTATTTTTGTGATGAAATTTACAATCTGAACAAGGTCACTCAGAGCCAAGTGGTTTTGCTGGGTTGGTGGCCAGCCCTGCTTTGAATCCTGATACTAATACAAGAACAGCTCAGGTCTGGAAGCAAATGCTATGTGCACATTGCCTGTTCCTAACTGAACTATTGCCCTTTTAGGCTTTGTAACAGTCAGTCTTCTGCTTTCTGTCCTTCCACCCTGTTGTGCTGGTCAATGAGAAAGACTCGAAGGCTGATCCTGTTCCAATGTGTGTTCTCTACCATCCACTGCCACAGGCATTTTTCTGACTCCGCTTTCTCTTCAATTGTAATAAACGAAGACATGCATCTACATCATAAATTTACTCTTTGGTAAATTCAGGGACTCTAACCAGACACTTGCAGGGCCTCAGCTGAGAGGCAAGTGGATTGTCTGTTTAAAGGAATTCACCCTGAGTTGTTAATGAGGCTTGGCATGACAGTAATTGTTTGTACAGAGTGGTTAACACAAATGTATTTCTAAGTAGTGTCTAGTGGGAAGGGATAGTCTCGGACAGAGGCCCCTGGTATCCCTGTGTTTCCTGACCCGCCCCACTCCACCCTTAGACAGCCAGGGAAGAAAATTCAGGTACCAAGCTTGTGTCTAAATCTTTTGACAGTTCTGCTTCTCTCAGAAATCAAACCACCTCCTGGGAGCCAGGACTGCTTGGTTCTCTAACGGGAACTTAGAATCCAGATATTACTTAATTCTATCTTAAGTAAAAGAGCCTGTGGGTTCCCAGCATAGTAGTAAACCCAGAACTACAATGCTAGCATTCATAGTGCCAATATCTAGACCTCATTTCGATAGAAGAAATATGCCACTGTTATTGCAAGTTTTCTGTCATTCATAACCTATCATAACCTCAATAACAAGGTCTTATATCCCAAAAGGCAGGAATTTGGAGGTAGTGAGTCCTCAAAGTAATACAACTATTCCCTCCTGTTTTCCTTTGAAACAAGATATTAGATCAGAGTGTCGTTTAGTTGCAAGAACAAATCCTGAACATGGATCCAAGTACATAATATTTGTAGCTCTAAGCTTCTATAGGGGTTGGAGGATGTTTACTCAGTGTTTAAACAATTTTTCTTATTGACTTGAGAGAGGGAGAGAGAGAGAGAAAGAGAGAGGAGCGTTTGTTGTTCCACTCATTTCTGCACTCATTGGTTGATTGTTATGTGCCCTGACTGGGGATCAAATCCACAACCTTGGTGTATTGGGAGGACTCTCTAACTAGCTGAGCTACCTGACCAGGGCACAATGTTGATTGTGTGCTAAGCTCTGTACTGGGCATATCAAAGATGCTGCTCTGCATTTATTCCGCTTTGTCATTTCTGTGGATTTGATGGCAAAGTATAATGTAGTGGAGGAGAAGAGGGCAATAAACATATCAAAGCATTTTCCCAGATGCTTCTCTCTAAGCCCCTCAAACTCCAGCAGTGTATTCCTTTCCATTTCTACAAAGATGCTCCCAGATTTCTCTACCAGGTGATCATGAGCCTGGTTTTGAAGGGATTACACATTCTTCAAGACGGTTTCCTTTTCTCAATCATGAAGTGGCTGTGGGCAGAGAAATGCTCAAAAGAGACAAATTGTTTCTTCTCCCTATCCCTTTTCTCTAGCCCACACTGCCAAATAATATTGCTTCTGCATTTCTCGGATTATGTCCCTCATTATAGAAGTTAGATTCATCAATGGCTCTACTTGCAATATCTCATTTTCTCACAGCAACTGTATGAGCTGGGGACTATTGTCATCTCTGCTTTGAAGAGTCTGGAGTTTAAACTCATCCAAGGTTACCAAGCCAGTGAGCAGTGGAGGCAGGATTTGAATTTGGGCAATATGACTCCAAAATGTGTATTTGACCCCTAAGCCGTATTACTTCCCTAATGTAAGTGCTGAATGCCTGCTAATATATACTTTTCATGTCTAAGTATTATCATATCATTTGGTTCAGAAGATACTAGAGAACCATAAAACACATGAGATTCTTGGGAAGAAACACTTTTAGTGAGAGGGAGAGAGTGGGAAGACTTTCTGGCTCACAGTTTAAAGGCATCTTGCTTTCAGTTATGGCTTGGTCCAGGTTCTCAAATGATGCCTTTAGAACTGGATATTTCTTTTTTTTAAATATTTTATTTATTTATTTTTAGACAGAGGGGAAGGGAAGGAGAAAGAGAGGAACAGCAATGTGTGGTTGCCTCTCACACACCCCCTACTGGGGACCTGACCTGCAACCCAGGCATGTTCACTGACTGGGAATCAAACTGGCGACCCTTTGATTCGCAGGCTTGCTCTCAATCCACTGAGCTACACCTGCCAGGGCAGAACTGGATATTTCTTTTCCTTTGCCCTTTTCTCTGTGACTAAGCCACCTTTGGGGAGGTTGTTACATGCATTGAATCTAATCCTAACTCTCCTAGTAGTTCCAGTCGAAGTCCTGGACTGACTTAGCTTGATAAGTTAACATGATAATGGACAATAATGAACATGGTCTTCTTTGCGAGGCCTGTCTCCCACACCTTTGAACCTTTGCCCATGTCAATTCTTCTGCCTAGAAGATGCCTTCCCCCCTACTTGCCATCTGATTTGATATTTAGATTTCAGTTTAAATATGAAGGCTTTCCTTAGCAAAACCTTCAATACATTCTCTAAGTTGTTTCTCTTGCTATTATTTCTCATAGCACTTCTTATCTTTAGGTTGATTACCAGGATTAATATAATATAATATAACATAACACAATATAATACAATACAATATAAATGCATTATATCCAGCACATACCGGAGCCAGGAAGCATTTTAGTCTTTGGGGATATAACAGTGGAGAGGCAGTTGCTCCTGACCTCATGGAGCTTAAGAAAGGCGGTTGGAAAACAAACATACAAGATCAGGACAAATAAAAATGTAAGTGTGATGATGAGCACTAAAGCAAGGAGAGAGATATTAGCATGACTTGCTTTAGTGCTATTTTAGATCAGGTGGCAAAGACAGGTCCCTTCAATGATGTGACACTGAGGGAGCAAGCCATATCAGGGGAAGAGTTCCAGGCAGAGGGAACAGCAAGTGCAAAGCAAGAAAGCTGGAGCCAAAAGATCTGTGGTAGAGATGCATATCTACAGATAGGAAAATGACTAAATCAACTGTTATATGTTAGAATATCATAGAGCTATCAATTGTTATTCTTACATAGCTATTTACTTAATTCATTATTTTAACATATACAAGGCCTTTCCCCTACCAGAAATTATGTCTTTATCTCCATTTTTTTTTGTGTAACTATATTTTTATATTTCTTTTATTTACCTGGAATTTATTTTGGTGTGGAGTGCAACCCTGCCTTGAACATTTTTCCAAAGTCTTCCTCTTTTTTATGTATGAAGGTTTTGGGTACACTAGGCTCTTCCTTGGGATCTTCGTTCCATTTGTCTGACTTCTGTGTCTTAGGCCAGTGTCCCACTGTTTCCCCCCACCCTACTTTATTAAGACAAGTTTCCAAACAAAAGAAAAATAAACATGCCTATAAAAGCAAAATAATAATGCCTATATTTCTGCCTTCATTCAAGTGTTATATA
This sequence comes from Macrotus californicus, assembly GCA_007922815.1. Taxonomy (NCBI): domain Eukaryota; kingdom Metazoa; phylum Chordata; class Mammalia; order Chiroptera; family Phyllostomidae; genus Macrotus; species Macrotus californicus. The sequence goes on from VMDR010020241.1 coordinate 17,064, forward strand.
ACATTTGCTATATTTGCTTTATATGGCTATCTTTTAAATTTCTGTACCACTTCAAAATAAGTTATAGACATCATACACTCTCTTTCTAAATATTTTGTACACATCTCCTAAGAATAAGAACACTGTCCTACATACCACTGTCACACCTAAGATAGTTAGCAAAAATTCTTTGATGTCATATAATAACCAGCCTTATTTTTTACAGTTAATGTTTTGAGCCAGAATTGAATCAGACACCTTGTGTATATCACACTGATGTCATTTTTTAAAGTTCTATTATCCTCATTATGATAAAAAATACTAACGACTCTTGTTTATTATTTCAGATAAAATTTAGACCTATTTTGTAAAGTTCCAAAAATTACTATTAGATTTTTACTAGACTTCAATTAAACCTATACATTATTTTGTGCAGAAGTTATCATTTTTATTATATATAGATTTTCCTTATAGGATTGTCGGATGTCTCAATATTTATTAAAATATTATTTAATGCCTCCTGGCAAAGTTTTATGTTTTTATAATATAAATCTTGAATATTTTTAAATTCTTGTTCTATTATAGCTGTCCCAATTTTCCCCCATTGCTCTCCCCTGCCCAACCCACCCCCACTCCCACAGTCAATCCTTACCCTGTTGTCC
>VMDR010020242.1:0-17698 GCA_007922815.1 Macrotus californicus
TAGGAACATTGTGGACTTGAAAAAATAGGATGGGGCAAACAACTTGATTCTTGCCAAAGACATTGCCTTAATGATGGATGTGATAAAGGAGAGATTCCAAAAGTTTAAAAGGTATTTGATCTCATAGCTCCCACTTCAGATTTAAGTGATAGTGGAATTTAATTTCTTGGTGTCTCCTCCCAAAGCTGTAACATTCAGTAGGCATGCAGCTAACACAGGTGGATTTTGTATTGTTCGGACTTTCTTAAGACATGGACTGTCTTTCCCTCTAGAACAGCACATCCTCATGTCATGCTTCCAGTACCTGTTTGAGTTGGGAGATGCTGGAACTATTTTCTTGACCAACGTGTCCTTTCTGGCAGAACTACAACTCTATGGGTTATATTGAAAGCATTTCCAACTGAATTTGCATCTGGGCCGGGCACTGCCTTAAGGTGTTTCCACAAACTGCAGTAACACCCCATTTTTACCTTGTGGCGCACTGCACGCTGCTGCTTGCAGAGTCCCAAGATATTTCCTTTTTTGCTCTATCAGACCAAAAATAAGTGAGTTACAAGAGAGAAAGTGAGAAGATAAAGTATTCGTTTGCATCTAGAAAGCACTCAAGCAAATACGAAAATAACTATTTCTAAAAGTCTGTTAGGAATCATGTTTTTATACTGGGTAAAGACCATATGGTAAGAGGCGGGACCTGCAGAGGAACCACTTGCCTTTGCCTCCCATTCTTACTCTCTCATGGCTGTGTCAGTGATACCTGCTGCAGGGAACTCATCTAGAAAACAACGATAACAAGACCTGCCTTGGGGGACCGTTGGATGGACTAAATCCACTAGAGTAGAAGCTTCACGAAGCCAGCGATTTTTGTCTGTTTGGTTATCGATGTAGCTTCAGCACCTAGACTAGGGCCTGGATATTGCATATGTTCAAAAGGACATTCATTTGTTTAAATATGAACTGCTTAAAAAGGTGACTGGAATGCCAGAAATGTCCAGTAAAACTTGGCTGTTACTATGCTTTGGTGATAACTTGCCCACTGTCACTTGCAGATTTCCAACCTTGTACTGATTTATTAGGAGATAGTTGACTAATGATTTGCACCCAGGTAGCTGCATAGCTGTATTTTTTTGTGATAGGTGATACTACTTCCACCCAAGGAAAGACCTTGGCAAAGCTGATTGACTCCAGCACTTGGGGGCCCAGGTTATTTAGGGTTTTCTGGGTTTGTAGGTCTTCTTATCTGTCTCAGCATATGTTCAGCTTTCATTTTTTTTACAGTTTTTGTTCTGGTTGTTCCTGTAAGCTGTCTTGCCCTTCAGTCTTTCTTGATTCTATTAGCCATTTTTTTCTTTTTTTTTTCTTTGTGTATCCTTTAAGTGGAGGCAGTCTTTGAAGGTCAATTTTCATGTATCAGCTAGTCCTCCTGACTGCTCATATTAATTCCTGTGGCTTTAAGGAAGCCCCCCTTTATCTCTATCCCTAACCTTCTCTTAAATCATAGACGCCCCCACCCCAAACTCAGATAACAGAGTAGTATTTTTCTCCCATTTGAAATTTGAGTGCTGTTAGAATCCTTCATTCCTTCCAGCAGAACCCTGATTATCATCCAAGTCTTGTCTGTTCTCTTTACTATTTTTAACATTTGATATTTCCTTCATCATTCACTGTGTCAGTTCAGACCCGCGTTAGTATCACCTGGGCTCCTTGACCGTCTTCTGGTTGGTCTCCCCACCTCCAGTCGATCCCGCCTTCCATACTGCTGCCAGGATTACATTCTCCATAACAAGATCGAATTATACTTCTCCACGCTCAAAAGCCTCTGAGGAATCTCAGTTCTCCCATTTCCAATTTTATGTTTTCTTACATCCTTCCCATATGCCTTTGTTTCTTTCTGTGAAATCCAGTCTACTCACAGTGTCTTATTATGGTCCTCTGCCACTGTGATAGGCAGGGTAATGCCTTCCCCCGTTCTCCCGCAGGGTGTTCTAATCCAAAAAACCTGTAACTAAGCAGGACACGTGGAAAAGGGGAATTAAGGCTGCAGATGGAATGAGGAACTGAGGATGCAAATCAGCTGAGTTTAATAATCCAGGTGAGTATCCTGGATTACTCAGGTGGGCCCTATGTAATCACAAGCATCCTTAAAAGTTAAGAGACGCCAGAGGACGGGACTGCAGGAGATCCGTGTGGTGGGGCCTGAGAGGGACTTGTTTTACTATTGCTGGCTTTGAAGGTAGAAAAAGGAACCACGCACTCCGTTCGCTGTTGCTGGCTTTGAAGATGAGGGGAGAACCATAACGCAAGGCATGTAAGTAGCTTCTAGTAGTTAGAAATGGCAAAAACAGTTCTCTCCTACAGCCTCCGGAAAGAAACCCTGAGTGAGCCCAGTGAGACCCCATGCGAGGTTCCTCAACTGCAGAACTGCAACAGAGTGGAGTTTGCTTTTAAGCCCCCAAGCTTGTAGTAACTTGTTACAGCAAAAGGAGGAAACTAATATACCCACCTTCATGCCTTTACTCAAGCTGATCATAATGTTGAAAGTAAGCTGCTGCTTTATACTGGCTTACTGAAGTCTGATAGAGACTTCAAGATTTAATATAACTCTTACGGGCTCCAAGACTTGCCAGATTCTGGCAGTCAAACTTCACCTCTCTAACCCTACCTATCATACTGACCTAAAACCCATGTCCTATATGAGCAATTGCTCTCTTTTATTAGGTAAATGGGTTTCTCTCACCAGTCTTGGATTGTGAGTGCCCAGAAAATAGAATTTGTATATTACTCGCCTTGGAATCCACCAACAAAAGCTGTATATTCAAGCTAATGCTTTTCGAAACAAATTGTAAAAATGCAACACAGTGGAAATGATGCTAAACATAGTCCTAAATGCCCACAAGATGGAGTTATTTCTTTAAAAAAAAAAAATCTCCATTAGCCCATGAGATCATTTCTGTTTGACCCCTTTCCAACACAGAAATCTAGTTCTTTTTAGTTGAAAACGAGTGTTGGAATTTCAACAGTCTTGTATTCACAATCATAATTGTAGGATTTAAAAATATTTTATGTAATAAAAATGTCATTGATTGACCATTTTTAAAGTTGATGAGCACGTACGTTAGAGGTAAAAATATATTTGCCTACCAAGGCTTTCATAAACAGCGGCACTGCGTGTGCACAGGTGCAGTGCGGGCTAATGATGCATTGTGTTTCATTGCACACAGTTGTATCACATAGCACATTTCCTGTGTTCCCTGTAGCAAGAGGTCAGGAGAAAATGGGGAAGTTGTCTCGCTTGCTGCAATTTAATTTCACTTTTTCTACTGGAATACAAATTAAAGTCAAGGATGCTCTCTCCGAGAGGCTGTTTGGCAAGGGGTGAACTTCTGGGTTCTGAGAACACGTACGGCTGTAATAAATCTCAAATGTGAAGACACTATGTCTTTTGACAAGCATTTCTTGAAAATGTGTAAGTTCAGAAATTCATATGCCCTCATCTTCCTTAAGATGTCTTCCACAAAAATTACCCCTAACTCGGCACCAAATGTCTCTACATTGAGTAATGGGTGGCTACTTTTTCATATCTATGTCCTTTCCTAAGCACTCAGCTCAAGCTACCTGCTCCTCTCTTCCCAATGCCAAATTCACCCCGGAGCTGTGTTCTGGGAAGATGAGGCAAGGCCGTGTGGGCTGTGTGTGGACATACCAGCTTACTTGGTTTCAAAGTGGGTGGATTGGCAGTTTGAAAGCACAAGCTGAGCTATGGAGGCAGGGTGGAAGATAGTTTAAATTCAGCTGAAGTACATGAGATGGCTGGATTCATCATCCCTTTTAGTTGCGCAGCGTTAATGTTCAGAGTAACCGAGGACCACTGTTTTTACATGCGACAGCATCCCCGCCGTAATGCCACTGGAATGGGCCAAAATTCAGGCTTGTTTGAGTAACCTTTCAATAAGTGCCTCCAGATACTTAAAGACCTCCAGCTAGAACAGGAAGAAAATACTCTCATTCCATGTGGCATCAGGGCAGAACTGGAACTTAGGACAGATGTTGAGAGGAGGTGGCGTTGTTCACTGTCACAAAGCATCATCCTGCACCAAGAGCAATGTGACCCTGGAGGGCACTTCTGGTAACCAAAGGCTTCAACGGAAGGCTAGGTGGTCACGTTTTAGGACAGGTTGGGTGAGAATGATATTGGAAGATCTTTGTGATTTCTCCCCCGCCAAATCCAAAATTCTGAATCCAAAATCAAAAGGACACACACGGTATCTCTATGAATTTTGTGTCTTTAAAAGAAATCCAGAAATGCCCCAACTCATTTCATTACCTACATTTAAATTATTAGAACAGACTTCACCTGCTCTTGACTTTAGTCAGATAAATCAAGATCATATTCCCCGTGTACTAGTCGAGGAAGCCAACCTAACCTGGAAGCACGATTGTGGTACAGGCTTTGGCAATGCTACAGTGATGAGTAATCATTGAAAACAGGGTGAGATGAAGCCTCAGGTAGATGGAGATAGGAACGTGCCTGTGGGCTTTCTGAAAACAAGGATCTCCGGCACTTGCGCAGGCGCGCTAGCATGCGTGGCACACGTACTCTCTCTCTCTCCACCCCCCCATTCTTTCTTACTCTCACCCATCGACACTTCTTTTTCTTTTGTGTGCACTGTTTGGGAAATCATAATTATCCTTCATATTGAGTAGCATAGTTCATTGTAGTAAAAGTTGTGTTTAGTTGCTCTTTTTTTTTTTCCTGTGAAGGTGACATGAATGGTCAAACTTAGATGTTCGAGCCTGAGCTCTCCTGTGCACAGTGATCAACCCCGTGTTGGTGGCACTGTTACTGTCCATGGCCTCATTCTCCTGGAGGGATTGTATTTATGGAGGTCAAGTTTCCCCATTCGTTCAAATTATGCCACAATTTGGAATGTGTAGTTTCTTGTACTAACTGGCTTATCACCTGGCCAGTGGCAGCAAATTGCTCTGGGACTTTTAATCTTACAAAGTGACTGGAGTCACTTTTAGCTCTAATTCTTGACTACCAACATATGGTGTTACTGAACACCTCCAGGCAAAGAAGGCATGATTTGCATGGGACAGTGTTGACAGTTTTTTAATTAGGCTTCTTCTCTTCGGTGTGCTGCATTAACAGGTGGTTAGAAGAAAACTAAGGGTGTAGGAGTTCTTGGGAAATGGGCAAACCCTTGTTAATTGGAGTTAGAAATGGGAGAAAAGTGGCCAGAGCAGTATCTGCAGAGAGAAAATAAAGAAAATATTCATGCCGCATGGAAGGTGGGAGTTGCAGAAGGTGGTAGCTGATAATGTGAAATAATCTATTATTACACCTTTCTCAGCAAGTTAAAAATGCTCTAGTGATTTGACAGGAGCTATTAGCCTATTCTGATGAAAGAGAAAGCAAATTTTATGAATACAATTCATTATCAGACTAGCATAGGTAAAAGCTTCTAATTATCAGGACATATACTTGGTTAAAATTTGGAACGAACTACATTAGCTTCCACATTGGCAATTCATTTAGGCTCCATGAGACTCATTTTCTTCATCTTTAAAGTGGGAATAATAATACTTGCCTTAATTGCATTATCTTGCAAGTTAAAGTAAATGAAATAATGCATAGAAGGCACTTAGGCTAGTATCCATCTATAGGTAGTATTCAGTAAATAGAATTAAATGGTATTTTCAGGATCCCTGCTAAGAAACCTGTAAGTTACCAAAAACACTCTTTTTTTTTTTTTTTTAAATAGGAACAGCCATATTGAGTGCATATACCGGGGGGAAAGAAATGAGGCAACCTTGATTTAATAACTCACTTTGCTTCAGAATACCTACTTAATACCATGTCTGTGCCTTAAATCGCCTACTATTCCAGGAGCTTGATAGCACTGACTGCTCCCTTATCTCACAGAGAAGTCAGAAAGGTTGATATTACGAATCTGTGTAATATTTCCATTCAACCAGAAAAGGGCATTTGAAGGAAACTCTAATGCATTTCCCCAAGAAGACCTGAATGATCAATATGAGGTTTTCAGCTCAAAATCAGATTTCCTGACCCCGTGTTTACATCTGTGTCTGACATACATCACAGTTTTTACACCATATGAGAGGAAGAAACCTCAAAATATGAGAGAGATTTAAGTATATGGTAAAGGCATTTTACGGAGCGCGGGAATGAAAGAATGCTGAACTTCTGTGCTTCTTGAATGCATGGTGAATAATGACCAGGCCACACCTCCATTTTTGCAGTACCATTGATGAGGGATGTTGTAAACACAGTATTGGACAAATCACTCATCTCAGTAAATGTCCTTTTTGAATTTTATTTTTAATGACTCTCCAACAGAATAGTAAGTAAAGTCATGAACAAATATTTAGCCAGGAGCTAAGGACAAAAAAGTAAATGAATACAACTAATAATTGAGGAGACAAACATATATGCAAATAGTTACAATGATCTGAGACATGTATGAAGGCAGGTCTGTGTGAAATGATTTGGAAACACCATAGGATAGTGTTGGGGATCTTAGGAGAAGTCGCTCTTCTTTCAAACATGCTTTTATGACCAAAACATAGCATGGTAGGATCTTGTGTAATTGATGCATTAGGGTAACAAGCGTTGACTAGGCATCTTTTCTTCTGGTTATGGCAACTTCATTGGCCTGTGGGAAATTGATGGTGGAATCTGATGTTAAGGAGATTATGGCTTCGCTAGGGAAGGAAGACATATACATATGTACTAAATTCAAAGAATTAGCATAGGGTTTACATGGGATTGATTGGAGAACCACCTCCGCTTACCACTAAGGTCATGCATTTTTATTTTGTGGATCATTAAAACATGCTTTCATAGAGATTATCTCACTTAACATTTGCAGCAACCCTTTGAGGCTGAGTTTCCACTTCATAACTGCAAAAACTGACTCAGAAAGCTTTAAAGAATAGTCTGAAGTTCACAGAGCAAGCTAATAGGGGTTCTGGCACTTGAACATGGATTTCCGGATTCTAAGTACCAGGGAGCGGATTCCTGGGTCACAGCTGTCTTCCCAACTCCCACCTCTTGTTTCACAGCTGTTGTATGAGCAGGAGTATTGTTGACTTTGCTTCTGCAAGGAGAGGTGACAGGTGATGATTAGCCACTGACTACTGCATCACCTCACATTCATCCCAAACGCCCAATATCCAGGGACTGACCATTCCAGTAGATTCCTTAAGTAAATATCTCCATGGATTTGTTTTCTGCTATAGAAGGTTTGATTAAACGACTTCACAAAAAACAGAAAACTGAGAAATTAGAGCACCTGTCATCGCTGCAACTGGCAGGCTCCACATAAAGGTGATTCTATTTTAGCTAAGAAAGCTCTCAGTGAAGTCTATAATTAAAATAAATTGCAACGCCTTGCAAACCATCATATAAAGCATTGGAAAAAAGCACTAATTTTTTTTTTACTGGTTTAATCCAAGTTCCCCAGTGGTCCTCAAAGCAGTTAATACTCAAAGCAAAGTAGCGATAACATCCAACTGTTGCTTTATTACCTTTCATCAGCGTGTTGCATCTCTCTCTTGTTAGCGAGCGTTCTACGTCTTTCCTCCAGCTTGGCTAGGGCTTAATTAACATTCTGGGAGTCAGCAATGTTATCGTGAGGCAGCAGACCACAACCCCTTTTATATGTTTTACTTAATGAATTAAACCAACATGTACTGGAAGACACATCTTTTGCCTGATGGGGTTTGTAGAATGTGGCATTTGGTGAGTATTTAAAGATCCTTTGAGTTATTAAAAGAGGAGGCTGCCATTACAATGAGCTGTATTGATGCCTCACTGTGGATTACTGCCAGCCATTTAATGGCTATATAAATTACAGCAAAACAAAATAAGCAAGCCCTGAAGTGTTTGCTTTGTGATTCAGTACTGGACAAGTAGGGCTGTTTCATTGTCTTAGGCCTTGTCTTTAAGGAGTTAAGACAACAAGAACAGAGTAACTGGAGACCATAAGACGTCAAGACTAACCTCAAGTACACAGTGGTTAAATGAAGTTGTGCGTTTATGCAGAAACTAGGGAGCAAATCTATAAGAAAGCAAAGGGAGTCTTGAGGTTTGTGTAGTTACACAAAACTGTTTCCTCAAAAGAACGGTTATTCCCAAAGGTCCAGACAAACTTCCTGGGGAAGGAGAGCATGCGGGTGCAGTTTGAGGCAGACTTGGGAGGGAGCCTGTGCGGAGGGAGCAGGAGGACTTTAGAGCGACCCCATAAAGAGGCAGAGAGCGTTCGGTGAGCACCGCCCAGGACAGCAGCCCACAAATAAGGGAATGATGAGTGATTCCTGGAGACATGAGCAGGTTGGCAGGATGAACAGTAAGTAAGTAGATCAGTGGTCTTAAGCTGAGGTGAATGGTAGAGTAGGGGGAAGCTAGAAAAAGAGCTATTTGGAAAAACTTTGAGAAAAGTGTGAGGTTTTTTATCTGAATGCAGAATGCCCTGGTAAGCAACCATATGAACTATAAGCTTGTGTTTTTCATGGAAATTAAGACAGTCCGACAAGAATGATACTGTACTTATGGGAAAAGATGTGTGAAATAGAGACCCTTCTCAGAAAATGAAAACAGAGCATATAGTCTCTATCACCATAATGCCCCTCAGTGAATAAAAGATGGAGAAAAGGCTGTTTGCTCAGAAACTCAGGGCCAAGAGTTCTCTTGAAATGCATGAGAGAAATAGGGACTTGCTTAATGTCACAGAACTATTTAGTGGCCAAGATGAGCATAGAGCCCGTATTTCCTCTCACATTGGACATAAAGAATTGAGAGTAGAGAATGAGAAAGAATGAAAAATGGAACAGATCCTGGGATGGAAGGCATTGCGGTGAGATGGAGTGTTGGAAATCCACTTTTCCTCGGGGGTTAATGGTGCAGGTGTGATGGTAACAACAGCAAATCAGAGAAACCAGAGTCATCACCCCACCTGACTGACGGAGCCGTGAACCAAGCAAAGCCACACGGAAAAATAATATTCAAGTTGTCAATTGTAGAATGTAGTGTTTCTTTAAACGTGATTGCCCTGACATTCAGTGACAGAACCTCTAAGAAATGATGAGCTGATGACCTCAATTACAGGGAAAGTGTCAACCCTAGTTGACAACATGGGAGGAATGTGAGAGGGTGTGGAATCTGGAAACAGACCTCTGAAGTTCGTCTCTGGGGGAGGGGAGCGTTGGGGAAGAAAAGGGAGACTGAATAAACAGCCAACTGAGAAAAACATCTTAACAAACTTGGGAATCTGGATTATTTTGGAAGGTAAATTCCATGAAGACAAAGATTTTGGAAGCTTTACTCATGGCTGTCTCACCAAACTTCAGAATAGTGCCTGGCACAGGGCAGTCATTCAATATTGGGTGGATGGGTGGATGATGAGCAGATGCCTCAGACACTCACTTTTTTCCAGCCTCTGCAAAGTAATGGCACACACCCACAAGTTGAAAGTCTTCCCATCACAAGTGGCCCCCGACAGCTCAAAAATAATGTGGAGGACATCCACCAGAATAATTAGATACCATTTTCTTTCTTTGGGGCATTAAGTAAGAATTTGCCATTTGTGCATACAACTTATAACAGTGTTTTGGGGGGCTGTTTTGGTGTCTGTGTTTTGCGTGTTGTGTGTATTTGTACCATAGGGTATTTAAATTCAGATGCAAATACATTCGATGTGTGTTCATCAGAAATATCATCAATTGTGATGTATCCTTTTATGTTCTCTTCACCCCTTTCTTGTTTACCACGGTTCATTCTTAATCTTGTCTACTTTCTGATCCTTACTTTATGCAAATACGAAAGAATTTTTTGACACTCAGTTTTGATTTTCTTGACACTTTGAATTTTCTGACACTTTCTTTAAATGGTTTTCAATTTACCCTGCCACCTTACTAAAGAAAACACAGGGATGACAGCTGTTGAGAGGTGGACCGAGACACTTCCAGATATATGTACGCTGACATTACACATAAGAATGATTGCTGTCACGGCAGGGTTTGTGCACATTAAATATACCATGTGCTTCCTTATCTTTACTGGTCTCTTGTAATCAGGGTGAAGCCACGTGACTAGGTCTGGTCATGGAACTAAAGTATGATAGGTACGTTACTTCTGGGTGAGGTACAATAGTTCGACGCCTGGGTGATTCCTCATTTCTCACTTTCTCTGCCTCAGCAACCTTGAAGGCCACATGTTGAGATGGTGGCATTGCGGGATGGCAGGATTATGGGTCCTTGAGTTCTGGAATGAGGAGGTCCCCTATTGACCTGCTTTGGATTTTATGTGAGCAAGGAAATAACCCTTCATTGTACTAGGCCCCTGAGATTTCATTGCTTGTTGCAGTAGCTAAGATAGATTATCCTGCCTAATAAAGTTTTATAGGAGGCTTTAGCGAGGCGAACCACTTTATAGTGGTGGAGAGGCCCACAAGAGGAGTGAATTATAAACACCTCCTTAGGTGGTTGGAGTTGATTATCTGAGCCTCGGTAGGCGAGGTCATTCATCAGGCAAGTCATTTAAGTTGTAGGGGATTGTGACGAGGAAGCAGGGACTGAGTTCAGTGTCCTCCCCAGAGGGATCTGGGAAGCTTAACCTGGAATTTTCACATTTGGGAGATTAGGAAAGGATATTTGGAGTAAGGGAAGGGTGTTTGCTCTGTCAGTTTGGGGTTGTTGTTTGCTTTTAGTTTTTTCCTAAACATTAACGAAAATGTGAAATACACAAGAGTGTGAATCAGGAACCCAGCCTTGATGCTATCGGTGACAATCTGAAAGAGAGTGCCCAGATGAGAGTGACAGCAGAGGGCCTAGCTGGGGGCTGCTGCTCGTCTGGTTTTCTCCAGCCTGCCCTCTCTGGCCGGACAGGCCTACACAGCTGTCACACTCAGGCCCAGCAGGTGACTTAAAAGCACCTACCATATCCACCCAGACCCTGGCCATCTCCTTCTCCATGCTGACTGTTCCAGGACTTTCCCTTTGGGCTTGCCTGTGCGTCTGCAGTTGGTGTGCAAGAACTTTAGCTTTATAAAGTGCCAAGGCTTATCTTGTGCCTCTGGCTTTGAACAGCCCTTTCCAGTGAACAGATGTGTGGGAGGAGAAGGGGACGGGAAGCAAATTTGACACCTCCCTTGAGATGTATTTGTTCCCTAAATTATGTACAGGTTTGCATTTTGTTTCAACTAGATGTGTGGATGGATTGGTCAGAGTCCTAATTTCTTGTTCCTAAGTTTTTAAAAAATGTAGTATAGGTATATGCTCTTGGCGCTTACAGCCAGAAGGACTCCTCCCGTTTATATTCGGAGCACATGTGGGGAGTTTGCCATCCATATTGTGCTTGAGAGGCATCATTCTGTTCTGCCACGGAACATCAGCTGAGCGCCAGCCAGCTGGCCGGCTCTGGCACCATCACTTTTCACCACTGTGTACAGAGCACCCACTGGGTGCTTGCCCTGAAGTACATGGTACAGTTATTAGATTCAGACTTCTTTGAGGGCAGAGTTTTTTGTCATCATTGACTCTGCATCATCAGGCAGTACCTGGTACGTAGGTCTCCTGGGTCGTGGTGCTGTGTGAGCGCTGGAGTGATTCCCTCTGGCTCAGCCTGCTTGCTGTCTCTTGTTCCTGGGTTAGGATCAGTGTCGCTGGAATCACCTTTAACAGGCCTCCCCGCATTTTCAGAACTGTTGAGCTGGACCACGGACCTCCGCAGGTGTACTGGGTTGCAGGATGCTAGCTTCAGTGAAGGGGCACCTGCGGTCTGGTCCTGGCTCTGCTGTGAAATCAGCTGGACAGGCCATCTCTTTGGGTATCAGTTTATTCATCTGGTTATAAAGGTGTCCTACTAAATGCAGAGTTTCCTTTCAACTCTAAAATTTGATAAATTTCTGATTATCTTTCATTCACATCAGCAGGAACATGATAGATCATAAACACACTCTGGCCTTAACTGGGCACCTCACAACCCGGAGTCAGTGATCACTGTGTTTCCTCAACACAACCACTGACCGGCCGCTTCCCTTAGTTGATTTCCAAACCAGCTCTCGGGTCTCGGTTATTTCTTGCTCTGCCTTCTGCAAGGGCACGTGTCCCACATTAGCCTCAAGTAAAATTCAGACCTCTCCTGAAAATTAAGACAGTCTCCATCTACAGTTCCTTTTTCTGTTTATTTTTCTCCTCAAAGCTTAGGCTAGAACAATAAATGAAGGGCCATGCATATGTATTTATTTTTATTTTTTAAGCTTCACAGCCCAGGGTCTGTGATACTTTGATCACCTATTCTGGCGTTAATATTGATTTCCATTCTGTTCTCCTCTTATTCCCCCGCGGCCCTGGCTCTTGGAATTAGGTCCCCCTTCCCAATGTCTGCATCTCATTCCTTCTGTGATCATTATAGCAGGGCTTTTATTTGAATGTTTAGTAACATCCATTGCAGTTAGCAGCCAGCCAGCCCCCTTGTGGGTCTTTCTGGTTTATCTGATGTGCTGTTCTCGAGATGACACTCCTTCTAATCTTCGAAGGTAATTTTCTTTGTACTTCAAAAGACATTGCCTCTTTTTGTGATTCATTTCACTTAATTTCAAAGTTATTTTAGGGCCTAATTTTCATGTGTTCAACCTTAGAATGTAGCCTCCCCACTCTCTGTTTCTGATTAGTTTAAGAATTTTTTTCCCTTTTCCGTAATAATTATTCCCAGTGTACACGTTGCTTCCATAAGCCTGAGGCTCATGGTATTTTCTCTTTTTTGTCTTTTTAAGTTTTCCCTTTCTCAGCCATGGCATAGCATTTTGGTATTTACCTACATAATTTCAAAGTCTATCACATCATTGAAAATCAGCTTCTTTTCTCTTTTATCACAGAATGATTTTTCTGATGTTCACTGTTTAAAGATGCCACTGCTAATGATGATGTTTTTTGTGCCAGAAGGAATTATTCTTGAGTCTGTGTGTGGAGAAGATTGGACTGGAGCTACGCGCAGACTTCTCAAACCCAATCAAAAACAGTTGTGTGTGGCTATTAAGCAATAAACAAAAAAAAAACCACTAAAAACTAGCTATATCTCATGGACCAAACCCTTAATACTGCATTATTATTATTATGCACTTTTTACCAAACACACATTAATCATCACTCAGTGGTTACATCTGGATACACAGTGCAACTTATAAAAATTACATAATTCTGCCATGTCTTCAGTGCTTCCTGGTAATCACACAAAGTAATTCACCCCTTTTGTTGAGATTCTATTTTTTTTAACTTCCTAGCACTGGTGGTTTAAGTAGGAAGATAGTCTTAGAGCCTCATCTTGGTAAATAAAAGTAAATATTCATAAAGAATTTTGAATTCCATATCAAATAGCTGACATCACTAATGAAAATGGACAAAGGCCTTGTATTCATCAACAGATACTCGCATTTTAAGAAGGAATTGTGTACAGGTTTGTGATTCATGCACTTACCAATGCTCTCCCATGTTGTAACCCTTAGGAATTAACACATCTTATGCAGATATTCAGAATCTCTGTTATAAAATAACATCCAAACTAATCAGCACATCTGTTTACCACTTTAAAAGTTTTTAAACTTTTATTTAGCCTATTTCAGATGTGAAGAAATTTTTGTGAACCTCCATAAGAGAGTCCTTATGAGAGAGAACCCACAGTGGCCTTTGCTTACATGTTGGCGTCCCACTTGGCTCTCTCAGGTTGCTGACTGAATGTCTTCTAACCAGATATCAATAGTCTATAAATTAAAGCCATTCATATGAAAGCACCTTGTTATCATAAAATAGTTGCAACATCATTAACATCTTGACCAACGAAAACATATAAACACACTTAGCGTCTAATATCTGTTCTAAGATTCTTATTTCAAAGTCATATATTTCCCCAACCATAACTGCTTGATGCTAAAGTTTTTTCTGCATAAGAGAACCAAATTTCAAGTAGCAGATCATATTTGACTTACAGATAAATGTCCATCTCCGAAGGCGAAATCAACACTGAATCCTGGTCCTTAATTTTGGTTTTATTTTAAATGTTTTTGAATGTCAGATCTGAAGCTGGTAATATCGAGATGTGTTTAATAACATTAAACATTCTATGCTTTTTTGAAGTGCGATGTATCTGAAAAAAGCAAAAAAAGAAAATCTTAAGTGCAATATTCTTTAACCTGCTTTTCATTAGATCATTAGGGATTTAAGGCTCTATTGGTTGAATTCACTGCATCTCCGCACCCTTAGCTATTGAGTTTATTTAAATTACATGTCAACCCAGTCATTGTAGAGGGGGGTGTTAGACATTTTGTGAGCAAAATAAAGGGCGCCTCTTTGGAGAACTTTGGAGAACTAGAATGAGAGATTTAGAGAAACCCTATTTGTCTTTGGAGCTCAGAAATAGGAATGTAGTTTATAGAAACATCTGCAGGACTTCATTGCTGCATTTCCTGTAGCTAACCCATACTGTTCGCTCTTAGAGGCTTCGAGAAGCTTTACCCCTCCCTGCCAATGGTGAGGACGCACACAGAACCAGCAAGGCTGCTTGCCTCCCACCTGGAGCACCAAGCCTCCTGACATGTCTGATAAATTATTTGTTAGCCTCTGAGAGGCTGCAATTCACTATGTAGGAACAGTAGCCCCCACACCTGCGGTTTTGCTTTATGTGGTCTCAGTTACTTGAGGTCAGCTCTGGACCAAATATATTAAGTGGAAAATTCCAGAAATAACCAATTCATAAGTTTTAAATTGTACACCATTCTTAACTGGCATGATGAAATCTTGGTGCCATTCGCTCTGTCCCGCCTGGGATATGAATTATCCCCTTGTCCAGTGTGTCCACACTACATATACTCTCTTCTAGTTACTTAGTAATCTTACGTACCAGATTGGTTACATTTTGAGAGATATTTTGAGAGAAAAGGAGAGGAATACCACATTCACATGGCTTCTGTTACACTATTGTAATAATTGTTCCATTTTATTATTAGTTATACTATCTCTTATGGTGCCTAATTTATAAATTAAATTTTATCATAGGTATGTATGTATGTGTAGGAAAAAACATAGTACATGTAATGTAGGGTTTGGTACTTTCAGGCATCTGTAAGGGTCTTGGAATGTACCCCCTTGGATAAATGGGGAGTACTGTAATTTTCTTTTTTAGAGAGGAAAGATAAAGGATTCGAAATCAATAATTGCTGCTCTCCATGTCTGATTACTGGGGCAAACATGTCCTATGATTTTGGATGAATGGTCATAGGGTTCAAGTTAACAACTGAACGTTGGAATACAGGGAATCCCTCACTGGGTCCTCTGGAATGCACTACTTACTGATTCCCCTCCCCTGTAAGTTTCTAATGGTGATCCCTGACAAGTGACTGCTGTCTCTTTGGAGTTGTCAATGAAGTGCCAAAAATATGTTCAAGGTCATTTTAGTCTTCAGTGCTTTATTGCATGGTAATTCAGTAACAGTGATTTAGATGTAGAATATTAGTCTTTATTGATAATAGATCTCTCTGTATTTGCTTTTAAAGGTGTGTGATTGCACTAGTGTAGAGCACTGTTCTTCTGAAGACGAGGGAAACCAGTTACGTGCAGCCACACACACTTTGTCACTTGAAAGATACACAGCGATTCTAAGCAGAGGAAAAAGGTAGTGCAGCTGAACAAGACAACTCCGAGCCTCCTTGGAATACCTAGAAGACTTGTCTTAGAAGAGTTGTCAGTGAGGTTAAGAGCTCGCTGGGTTTTGAGAATTATTTTGCTTTAGCATTATAAGGTTCAAATCCTCCTTTTTCATAGAATTCTGGAGGAATGTTAGGTTTACTGGTGGAAAAAGATAAATAAAAAACATTTTTCATTGTTTAATTCTGGTTGATATGATAAAGCAGAAATCATTATGAAGTAATATTATTTGAGGCCTACTAGATGAGTCTGTTCTAGGTCACTGTGATACATCCATGATTGGAATAGACACAGATTTATTTCTGTAAGTCTTATATTCTAGCAGGGGTGGGGCAGGAAATCAACAATAAACTTCCTAAGTAAGTGAATTATAGAGAAGACTAGAATGTCCAAGTGCTGCGGAAAAATAATAGAACAAGATAAAGGGGACCGGGACAGTTGCTATTTATTTATTTGGAGTGGTTACGATGCCTCCTACTAAGATAACCTTTGAAACTAAAAGGGGAACTCAGCAATGCAGATATCAAATAAGAACATTCCAGGCAGAGGGGAGGAACTCAAGCAGAGCCTGTGCTCAGGGAGAATCTAGTGAGGTTGAAGAACGTGTGGACTGTTGACAGGGGAAGTGTATGGGAATGAGGAATCAGCTGAGGGTTTTGAACAAAATGTGAAATGATGTGATTTACCTTTTAAACATTCATTCCGGCTTCCATCAGATTGCCGGAGCCCAAGGTAGAAAGTAGTAGGACTGGGTATGAGACTATTATAATTATTTGTTCAAGCAAGAAATTCTGAATGCTTTGATCAGAGTAAGAGCAGTGGATATGGCAAGAAACAGGTCCGATTTGGCTATATCCCGAAGGGCCGGCCAACAAGATTTCCTCGAAAGCTGGATTTCGGATGCGAGAGTATCTGTCAGCAGTGACTGCAGAGATCTTACTCTGGGTAGCTAAAAGGATAAAGTTGCCTTCAATGACGTGGGAGGAACCTTGTTAGAGTATGTTGGCGTGGGGCCCGAAGATTTCGGTGTTGGATGAGTGTAGTTTAAGATGACAATTAGACTTCCAGGTGGAGATGTGCAGTTCTGGCTAAGCATCTGCGGTCTGCGAACAGACTGAGAACCTGAGAAGTCATGACAGGCCTCTTTGCTAAAGTCTCTTAGCTGGTTCTCCGGATGGAAAAAAAAAATCTTTGTTGAAGCCAGCTGACTTTATTTGCTTTTTAACATGTAAAGCTGTGCACGTTTTATTGGGCAAACATATTCTAGCAGAGGAAGGATTGACCTTTAAGTTGAATAAAGTGCTCCCAGCCCATCTGACAGGGCAGAGGACTAGAGGCAGCAGGCAGAGCGGTCATGTTATTCTCGTTCTTCTCAGAGCTCAGGCAGGCTGTGGTTGCTCTTCACTCTGCAACTACAGCCATGGGAAGCAACAGAAAGTAAGAACTCGGAGCAAAAACCCACCATATACTATAGGTTTGTGCTTTATGTGCTTAACTCAAACATTAGTTCTATCTGTATGGTGCAGCATTAAACTCTGGAATAGATACTTTAATCTCTTCACTGACCATACATCTTTTTGATCTCTGAATTCAGTAATAAAGTAAGGATTAGTTTTTTAAGAAGTGTGATATTAAAAAAAGGCTTACAACAACATATAATTAAAATTAAAATTGCCCACAATCTCATCATCTCCTCAAGTCAATGATTTCATTAAAAAATGTTACCTCCTAATTATCATCCATTTGCATATGTAATAATTCAATTTTATGCTGATATGGATGGAATTTTATATTTTAATATTTCATTTAACTGTATAATAGTCTTTTGGTTCAGTTGTGGTTCATGTTGGTTTTGGTTTGGTTTTTAAATATCTCGCTCCAGCACCCTCCAGTTTCCAAGATAACTAGTATTAAATAGTGAGTCCAAAGAATTTCCTGAAAAATTGGATTTGAAGTGTCATAAAGGGAGGGAGAGAGGGAC